>QOCX01000431.1:28124-40159 GCA_005959815.1 Sarcophaga bullata | reverse complement strand
CATTTGGTTTACAACCAAAAAAAAAAAAAGAAAAAAATCTCTTTTCATTTATTTATGCTACCAAAAGTATTCCCATCTTGATATTCCTTCCATCTTACTCATGGCGTATCAAAAAAAGAATCAAAGTTATGTTCATCCTTAACTTTCTGTTGTTTTTATTGTATTTTTTTTTTGTCTTTTGTAATTACAATTTAATTTTTTATTATTTAACAGTAGCTTAATGTCAATTATAAACACTTTTTAATAGTTTCACTACCAAGCGGCAACAAACAACTCACAGGCTTAATTTAAAAAATAATTTAAAAAAAAAACTGCCATTAAAACCGCCAACTTACATTCAAGTCATGTGTGTTTAAATGCAATTTTTTATTACGCACACATTTACAATTTAAATGTTCTGACAAATGAAATACAATTTTACGAGGGGCATACAATTTACCCAGTAAACCATTTTCACAACTGTTATAAGAAAGAGTCAACTAAAGCATCGAGAGTTACTAAAAAATGATTTTATAAACTGCCTTGAAATTGAATCGTATATTCCCACCAGATTCCGAATTGCAACACGCATTACTTACTTACTTAATTGGTCACTACAGCCTCCAGTTAGAATTACGACCTAGCTTCTCCCATCACCCATGTTATGTGCGTTAATTTTATCCATGAGTGGAGGAACCTACAATTAAAAGTCGACTGTGAAAAACAGATTTTCGAGAAAGTTTTCATAGCAATTTGATTTACTCTCAGAGTTTTCGCCAGAAGACTGATGATAGAAGTTAACCGGAGATATATTTTTTTGTTCGAGATGCCTGTGCTAAGCTTTTAACCATAGGTTCGCGTCTTATAAGCAAACATGCTACCTACTAATATACGATGACTTCAATAGATTCTACGGTTTCAATAATTAAGATTTTCCAGAGGTAATTAGTACACTGTAGCATGTTCTAGAATAATAGAGTTGCCTTGTGTAGTTACCTAGAAATAACACACCTTATAAGAGAATAATGGGTTATTAGGGAGTCGCCATAGTCTAGTAGGTAGTATGTGTTTGAGACCACGGTCAAACCCCAGGTCAGACATCTCTTAGGAGATTTTTGGCAAAAATGGCAATGCAAAGTTTTCTCTGTGGTTTGAAATCGACTTTAAACTATAGGTCACGCCACTTATGGATAAAATTAACACACACAACATAAGTGGTATGAGATGCTCGGTCGTAATCCTGACTGAAGGGTTGCTATGTCCACTTATGTATGTATGTATGTAATCGGTACACTGTAACAGGTTCTAGAATAGTAGAGTTGCCATGTGTATTTGCCTAGAAAGACCTTTATAAGAGTGTAATGGGTTATTGCAATACGTTCAGGGATGTGGAGATTTGCCCTCTTTTGAGAGGGTAAATAATATTTTTGTGATGTTTGTGTGTTTCTAAAGCTATTGCAACTGTTTACTGAGTTGTCACTGTCCCCTAGTGAATTGAAGCATGTGTGCTGTTGAATGTTGGTAATGTTCGCATGGATGTATCAATGAACGTATGATTGAATAAATTAAGAAATTCATTTGAAATTTATTATCGATCAATAGCGCCTATTTGTTGACTTACATTACAACGTATTTCTTCGATCTGCTAGTTTTTTCTGAACTACAGTGATTAATTCGCCACAATTCGCCAATTGAAAGGCGAATTTTCTGTAAAAATTTTTCTGAAGGATGCCAATTTGTGATTCACGTAAAAATATAAAATAATTGAACGTGTTTTCTTATTTTACGTCAGTTATCTAATCAAAAAGCTATTAAATCTGACTGATCAGGACAAGCAAAATTAGTGTTGATGGAACCGTATTGTGAACCAAAGTACTCAACTACTCTCTTAACTAAGTCATGGAAAAAATGCTTATGACTCGTTAGACCAGTTGTTAATACGTTTTTATTGTCATTAAATGTCTAGAAAATCTACCAGATTACAGTTAAGTACACAAAAAAGTCCTTTGATAGGAAATTATAAGTCTAATGTACTTTTTTACAGGACACTGTGGAAATCTGATATAAGAAAAGTATTTGAAACTGTCACAATTACGTCAATTATTAGGTTTAAGTGGTCGGAAGGCTAAGTATTCTTCATTCCTAGTCAAACGCTTTTCAAACTACAGCCAACTTCGGCACAAATGCATTAAAAATTATTGCCACCTGTTCCTGTGTAGGGCCATGAAAAAACATGCGTAATTCACTCACAGACAGATCTATAAATTAACACAACTGCAACAAATGCAAATGTATGCGTGCTGCTTTGTAACATGTACACATACATACATACACAAATACGTTTGCACTATAAATATAAAAAAACAGAACTAAAGCAACTACAATAACAAAACGTGGAAAAAAAGAGTGAAAAATTTGAAAAACCATATTTTTAACGGTACAAAATACTATACGTTTGGCTGTGTGTGTGTTGTCCCTATCTCTCAGCTGCTGTATCTGTATTTGTGTGTGTATTTGGTAATATTTAATTTTTTTACTTTTTGATTTTATTTCTGTAACTGAAAACGGTGGCATTTCCGTTACAGCAACGGAAATTCATAAAAAAAGAAAAAATACAATAAATAAACGTAAAAGCAGAAGAAAAAAAATTTTTTTTAAATTTAAATAAAAAATAAAATAGAAAAAGAAAATAAAATATTTTAATACAATGAATAATAGCAAATGAATGAATCGAAAAAAAATAAATAGAGTTCAAATAAAGAAAAAAAGATACACACAAATACATCCATGCAAACAATGTGTTGGTGTATATGTTTCACCAGTACGTGTATACATCTTATCTGTTGTAAAGTAAACAATGTTTGCCTATGACAGATGATGTAAAATTTTTAAAAAATCCCTGTGTTAGCCATTAACTGGTTCCGAAAGACTCTTACTAACTTGCTTATTTGGTCACTATAACCCCTTAGTCATGTCTTATCATATCACTCATGTTGTGTGTGTTAATTTTATCCATGAGTGGCAGGACCTACGGGTTTAATGTCCATTTCCGAACAATAAATTTTTGAGAAACCTCTCATGGCGATTTTATTTTACTCTCCGAGTTTTTTGCCAGAAGTTTATAATTTTCATACTTCGTTTTGATCAAGATGTCTGAGCTAAGTTTTAAACCACATGCTCTAGACTATATATGTTCCTTTTACTCTCTAGGGAGTAATGTCTACACGCAACGATAAATTTTTAAGAAACCTTTCATGGCGATTTTTTACTCTCCGAATTTTTGCCAGAACTTTGCTACGAGGAAAGTAGCAAAGAAATTATTTTTCATACTTCGTTTTGATCGAGATGTCTGAGCTAAGTTTTGAACCACATGCTCGAGACTGCCTGTATATATATTTTTTCTTTTTACTCCTCTAGGGAGTATAGGGCCGATAACTACTAGACTTTTTTTATTTACTATCAAAGGTTTTGGCAGAATACTACAGAGAGGAAAGTCTGCTATTTTCTTCATATTTTGTTTTCTTCGAATTATTTGAGCTGGGGTTTGAACCACTGGTTCGTGTCTTATAAGGCAACACGCAACCCACTAAACTACGCAATTTCCATACTTAGTGCACTTAAACTGTCTGTTGCATGAAACCTTAAATAATTCTTTTATAATGTACTATAGGGAACCTTCCCCTTTCATATAAACACTGACACATAATACGCGTGTATTTACACACATTTTTAATAGTCCAGTGTGGAAAAAAAAGCGCTTATGGTAGAGTAAACAAAAATGCAATTAATTGTGTGTAAATTATATTGCCAAATACACATACACACACATACATACACATTTACACATACACAGTTATAGTTACTTATGCAAACGACATAAAGTTAAATCACAAAAGATGGATAGAAGAAAAAACAAGAGAGAGAGAGAAATTGAGTGGATTGCATTAAATTTATTATGGCGTCACAATATTCTTTTTTATTTATTTATTGGTTTTATTTTTTTATATTTTTTTATTTTCATTTCCATTGTATTTTTAAATGCTATTCATTTTGTTTTTTGTTGTTTTTTTTTTCTGTAAATTTTTTAGTTTTTATTTGTATGGTTTTTATTGTATTTGTTGATGTTATTGCATTCATTAATACGATTATTTTAAGATCTGTCATCCAATTTGTAACAATTTTTTTTTCGTTTTTTGGGCACGAAATATGTTTTCCGTTTTTTGATCAGCTAGGGAATGTTTAAAGTTTCCAATTGAATTGCCTTTGAAGAAGAAGTTTTAGCAAAATGGATGAAATTTAATTAGAGCTGTAACCCAGAACTTATGATTGTGTTGGATTTAGGGAGAAAGAAACTTATCGATTGTGTTTGAGATTGTAACACGGATTAGTTCTTGATATAATATTGCATTTAAAACAGGGTCTATTTACATAATGCTTAGATTGAAATCGTATTTCCATACGATATTTCGAATGATCAGTAAATAAAATAAACTAAAGAATGTATCGTAATTCATTAATTTAATGTTGCCAACGTAATGTTGCTATTTCTCAAAAGACTAAACACAAATAATTGTTCATTACAACCATTCAGTCAGGATTACAACCTAGTTTCTAACATCACTTATGTTGGCTGTGTTAACTTTATACAGAAGTGGCGCAACCTACAATTTAAATTCGATTTCGAATGATAATTTTCTAGTTATTCTGCGAGTTTTTGCCAGAAATCTACGGAGAGGTAGTCGTGATTTTGATGGAAATTTCTGATCGGGGGTTCGAAGAGTAACCTCACGTCTAATAAGCCAACACGCTATCTACTAGACTACGGAGACTTGTGGTAAAACATATTTTAATCACTTTTCATTGTAGCTACCCAACAAAAGATAAGATTGTCTTAAATTCGTTCTCTTTGAATAAAGGGTTCATCTTTATTCCTTTATGCTTTGGCAGAACGGACTCTTTTAAGCCCCTCTTCTTCATGCACAGACAGATTCTGACTTCATCAGCACCATTGCTTGGAAGTAACTCGAAAGTTTCCCTATGCACTCTGAATACTTCACTTTAGATTTGTTTCACTCTATGTTTTCAACGCCTCAGTATACCACAGAATGGTCGCTCTTCTAAAAGATTCCAGTCAAGTTATTACTTTCTTCCTTTAAATGAGGATGTAGAAATCAAATTAGTCCTCTAACTCTTATTTCGCAGTCTCGCTGCAAAGAATTTCCCAAATTCATTCAGTTTCTTGATACTGTCTAGGGGTTAGTTAAATAAGTCAACTGTCTGGCTTTCGATTTTTCTGATCACAATGTTTCCTAATTAATACAGCGTAAGACTTGTCCTTCATTAATCTAACTATAGGCGACATGGTTGTGGTCTTCGCTATCTATACAGTGGGGTTAAATTTAACAAAGCCAACAACGTCGTTAAAGGTCTGACTCTTATTGCTATGGTGATACCAACGCTAGTCCGTTTCTTATCCAAATCCTTCTGTGATGTTTTTAAGGACGTATGTATTAAATTTCGTTGCATTCAATTAAAAGCATCGCTGTTTTATCTAGGTTGATGAATAAGAAACATCGATTGTTTCAATGTATCGATAAGTCATGTCGTGTGGTTTTAAAACATCAGAGAAAGACAAACTTTCATTATTGTGGGCATAATTTACATGAAGTAGGGAGGGAATATATCCACTGATGGTGGTGTTTTTTGCTTGGGAATGCAAAAGTTCCTTGTTCCTTCCTGGTACACTAGTAGAACCATTATAGGCAATAGTGGAACCATTATAAGGCGAAAGGTCTCTTTTGTTAGAAATTTTTAAGGTTATGACTGCTTTTTGTTTCAGTATAGGGTTCATCCTCTTATTGCATGCAATACATTGGCAAATATAGGCAGATCAACAAAGTTTTGATAATAATGCTTGAATTTTATCGATCGTTCTTTTACCATTTTTTTGCTTTAAAAAGTAATCAATAATGATTATTGCAACAAATATATGCAGAAAGGTTGACTTAGTGTACATTTCTTTAGAAAGACAATTAACTCGAGACCAACATGTATATTCTGCTATAATAAGAATGAACCATCGCAAGACATTCTTGGCATTTGTGAGGCATTAAAGTATCCCAGAAGTATACATAGAAGAGCATAGCCAGGGAACTGGCATTGTACACACTGCCAGCATCTTAAAGTTTGTCAGGGCAATATGCCGTAGTCTAATAAGTAGTAGTGTTGGCTTATTAGACGAAAGGCCAGGATTCAAGTCCCCGGTCAGACATCAAATTTTAAATATGAAATCTCAGCAGATTTCTGGCAAAAACTCTGAGAGTAAATAAAATTGCCAATAAAAATTTCTCAAAAAAATCTGTCGTTCGGAGTCGACTTTAAACTGTAGATCCCCGCCATTCATGTATAAAATAAACACACACAACATAAGTGGTGTGAGAAGCTAGGTCGTAAAGGGTTGTAATGACCAATTATGTATGTATGTATGTATTATAGGAATAATCTATAAAGTATGAAACGAGTCAAATAGATTGTATGATCTCAGTACTAAGGCAGCTTCTTCCCAACAATAATAATAATTCTCTTTAAATTTAAAGGCGAAAATAGTTCGAACTGGCGTAACTTTATTAATCTTATTTTGTTTACATGAGCTTATTCGGTTTCGAAGAGGAAGTAAAGTTTCAAGTTTATCCCTCTCATAAACAACAATTTGGCAATTAAGTTTCATGGTTTTGCTAAATGTTAGCGAATTAAATCTTATCTTTTTCCTTCTTCATTTCCAGTCACTTTATCAGGCAGAGAGCTGCTCTACTTCCTCAATTTTTTTGTTTATGTGCGAGAAATCTTTTGTACCAATTCCCTTAATGCACTTCTCTGCTACTGAATTTTTTTCTTTTATTTTTTACAAGGAATTTATGCAAGAAAATTCATCAACTCAATTATTATAGAGATTAAGTGAATTTTTAATGTTCACCCCCTCCTACCCTCCTATTTTATAAGTTAAAAAAAAGAAATGTAAAGAATGAGAACTTTGGCCATAAATTATATTTTCACTTCATAAATGTAGAGCTTGGGCACTTAATAATAATTAAGCAGGCATGCATGTACCAAAAAAAAAAAAAACAAAAAAAAAAACCAAGCAGAAGAAGAACTAAACTTATGGTAGTTACTCGCCAATTGTACTCACTCCCGTTTGCTAAAAGCAAGTGTTTAAAAAAGACGACCGAACGGCGTTAAAAGCAAAAAAAAATTAAATTTTTTCCTATACACACAAAAAATATAATAAAAAAAGGAGAAAGAATGGTGGAGAAAGAATGGAGGAAAATCCAAAATCAGACAATAAAAATATCCAACAAAAAAAAAGAAAAACCAAGTGAGCAAAAGAAAAACGGATGTGGTTGAATATGTAAAACAGAAACTTCAGACATGCCCTTGCCTAGCTATGTATGCCCATAAACGTATGGTGTGTCTGAGTGTCTGAATATGGCACAAAAAAACAAACACCATGCATACATCATCATATATTTACATTTTCGAATACACTTACACACAGGCAGATACACGGACAGACAGACAGACAGTTATTCACAAATGGCACAGACATACTCATTAATGTGTGTGTGACAATATCTGTGTATGGCTGTCTGTGGCAAAACTAAGCTGAAAAGCAAAGTAAAACGAAGAGAGAGAGAGAGAGAGAGAGACAAAAGAGCAGAAAAAAAAAAGAAAATGGAATTTCCTTTTAAGCAAAAGTTTAGTGTGAAATAAGCTTTACACACAAAAACACTCCTCTGTGGTTAATGTTGAACAATTAGCCAAGCAGAATAATATGCTAAGCTTTATATTCATGCCACAAAGGAATCCTTTTGTGATGTGGCTTCAACAAAAACAAAAAAAAAAAAAACAAAACCAAAAAAAAAAAAAAGAAAAGAGAAAGAACAACAACAGAAGACTCATACATAGACACTTTTATGGCAATTGCTATAACATTTACTGCAAGAAATATGGCACGCATACACACGTGTATGCATACATAAACAAAAATTTTTGAAACCAAAGACAATGACATACAAAACTAGAGTTTTGGAGAAAATTCATGAATTCATGAATATAAGTATTCCATGTATTTTTAATGCCATGAGTTTTAACTACAACAACAACAATAATAATGCTGGTGACAAAAGGAAAAACTAAAAAAAGGCATACGTACATAAACAACACATTCATTTATTCATTCATTCATTCATTCATTCATTCATTCATTCATTCATTATTGTCTCATATTACTACTACTACTACCAATACTACACGACTATATCTGTGGGTTTCCTAAGCAAATCGCAAAACAATTGTTTGCACTTTTATTTTGAAATATGAGACGATTAAAAGGAAATTAAAGGAAACGGAAATTTAAACAAATCAAGAACATTATTGAATGAATATTTAAAATTCATAATGTGTCTCTAGAGTTTCTTAAGAACTTATTGTTGAAGTCAAATCAAGTGCTTAGGATAATCATTAAAGCTTGCGTATGTAAATTAATTGGTGAACGATTTTATAGAGGCTTTAGAATGGAAGATTTAGGCAAACAAATGTGTTCATTTGTTATTTATGTCCTGTCAGAAACAATGCCAAGCAATAGCATTAAGAAAATCTATTTAATTTTCAAACAGATAGGCTCTGGAATTGAATACGAACCGATTTTAGATAAGCCTAGGTTAGGTTATTATTAAAATTACTGTTGCCTTACAGGGCACAACAGAATTGTATCCTGTGAGGTCCCATGTGCAGCACCGTCATACAATTATAGATCCTGCTTGGTGTATCTTAATTATCATGAGAGTCTTATAAAGGAGTTAATATATCTTAAATCGCCTTTGGCTACACATGTTTTGTCACTAAATTCTGGGTGTCCAAGAATTCTATTTCTCAACTTCCCAGGCACCGAACAATGATAGCGAAGAGGTTCTGTGGTCTTCTCTTCTTCCTCGTCGTTGCAGCTTCTGCAGTAGCTGTTATGAGGTCCAAAGGTCAGTGTCACGTTATCATTGCTAGTACCATTGCTACTTAGAGAGTATCTGGATAGGTTCAATAAATATCCATATCGCTACAGATCTGTCTGTGTTTCGGGTCTCTACAAGTGGGTTCATTATTCCATCTTATGTCTGCCAATAAGCGAAGTTCTTGTGAAACAATTTGTTTTTCTCTCTATAGAGGAGTGCCTTTCTCATCCTAGAAATTCAGTTGAGTATTCCGTGAAGTCCGCTTTAACAAGCGAGTTGGACTTGTTAGCACCTATGTATGGTGGTAACGTGTCCAGGCATGACCATTCGTCTAAAGCTACGCTATCTCTTCCAGAGATACACGACATTCTTGGACAATTTTAGATGTGATCTAGAAATCTAATGGCCGCTAAACTGTCGGTAAATATGTGTATATCAGCATACGATATACTCTGATACCGAATTTGCATGGCAGCGGCCTTAAAAGCCATTATTCTGCAAAAGTGCTCTTGCAATCAGGTAGTGCAAGGTATGCGATCTAATGTTCAGAGGTGCTGTAAAGCTTCCACGTCCCACTTTGTTTTAAGCAAGACTAACAAGATGAGAAATTCCGCACTTAAATTGACTTCTTTGTGAGTTTTTTATGTACGGCTCATGCTCATGGTATGAGACCTCCTAGTAGTGTCCTTTGCGTTACAACTAAAAGAAATGTCGAGGAAATGGTGTAAGTGCTCATTATGGAAAAACTTTAAAAGAAGCTACCGTACGTAGCGTATTGGCTTATTTGACGCCAGCCTGTAGTATAAATTCCAGTTTAGACATATCGAACTCAATGACGTTTCATTCGGTGATTTCCTACTAGTAGGCTTTGGACAAACACTCTGAGAATAAAATAAAATTGCTATGAAAAGTTTCTCTTTCTAAATTGACTTTAAACTGTTGGTCTCGCCACTATATGGATAAAATACAAATCGGTGGTGTGAGAAGTTAGGTTGTGATCCTGACTAAAAGGATGTGATAACTAATTATGTAAGTTGTGCTTAAAAAAAGATTTGCTTTAATACTCAAGTTACTTGTGGAATGATTCATATGTTTAGGATTTCTTAAATAGCCTGAACTGTGTGCAATTGTTGTACAACTGTATATGTATGTTTATGTGTGTGTTGCTTTGTTAAAAATTCATGTGTATCTGTGTGAAAAAGACTTGATTCATATTCCCTCTTTAAGTGTGAGTTAATTGCACGCCAATTATTTTCAATAAAATTTACATACTCGCACAATTATTTATTTAAACAACAGTAACAACAACAGTAACAGCAAACTAATAAACAAATCTATTTAAAAAAAAGAGTAAACAAAAACAATAACAACCAAACAACAAAACAAACGAAATTTAATGAAATAAAATCAAACAAAATTTTTTACACATGAAGTCTAGACTTTTTGCAGTGCAAAATGGTACGCTGATAGTGTTCTTTCTTTAATAATGCTGTTGTTGTTGTTGCACTTGGTGTTGTTTTGATAGTAGCAGTAGTAGCAGTAGTTGCTGTTGTTCTTTTTTTCGTAGTTTTTTTTTGTTTTGTAAGTTTAATCAGTGCGAAAATAAATTACGCCATTAAAAAAGTTGTAGAAACTAACGAAAAAAAAAAAAAAGAAAAAACTAGTTAAACAATGAACGATTTTGTTTATACACAGGCAAAGAGTAAAACAAACAAAACAGAAAGTAGACAGAATCAGACAAGCGAAATCATGTACGAAAGAAGTTCTTGTGGAATTAAAAGTTCATTTCAGACAAGACAAGGCAAGGCAACTTGTAAGAAAAGATTTTCGAAGTTCTTTTTAAAGTTGTTTGCTTAAACGAACTTTTTGTATTGCAACAGCCAAGAATGATGTTCGAATATGAACAGAAATTTGGAAATAAATATGCATACTTGAATGATAACTATAGGCTTAAATCGGTGTAATGGAGGTATTTCATCATGTTCTGTAAGGCTTTGTTCTATAGTCTGTTCACTAGCCTTCTTAATGTCTTGCATTTGCTTATGATTTCACTTAACTTCTTATGCTCTTTACTCTGCTGCCATTCTTATCAATTTTTTTCATGTTGATTAGGACAACCTCTTTAGATATTCGAGAAAAGTGTCACTGATACTACATTAATGCTGCGAAGTATGTTTGCTGATGACTGGAGAAAGTTTTAAGAATTCAGCGGCACTTGATGTTCTATGCATGAATATCCAATGCAATGCTAGTTGAGTAATGCATTATTTCACCGTAAGCATGGTAATTCGCAATTTTTTGTTGTGTGTCGTGTGTTTCACTGTTATATCTACTACTACAGCGGAATTTGTTCCGTTGAAATAGAGGACATTTTCCGAAAATCCTTTATTCTTGCGTACTACTCGTCTTTCATGCAGATCACATCCGTGCGTGGTCGACCCCATACTACATTATCGACAGTATTCGTTCTTTAGTCATTCGATTATTCTCACGTGACAATCGTCTTACACGCAGATCACATCCATTTGTGGCCGATTGTCCCGTTCTTCGCATACTTATTGCATTGTAGTCAGTATTCGTTCTTTAGTCGTTCGTTTATTTTCATGTAACATTCATATTTTACGTAGATCACATCCGTTTGAGGGCAATTGGCCAGTGGACCGACCCCATACTGCATTGCAGACAGTATTCTTTCTTTAGTCGAACTATCAGTATTTGGAACTACCTTCCTGCAGGGGTTTTTTCTGTTACTTTCCGTATAAAAAGATTGAAATCGAATGTCTACAAACCCTATTTTCCCTTCCTACTTGCCATAATCCATTCCCCTAGTTTCAATGCAATTTTCTGCATGAATAGGGGCCATCCCCTGTGTTTTGAATGTGTATTAAAGGAGAAAAAAGTTCAAGTTATATGTAGGAAACCAGATGCTGATCCAAAAAATTAGAGAAATCAGTTTCTTTTGCAATTTTTATATCAAAGATACAGCATGCTTCGGAAGTCGATTACAGTCAGGATTACAATCTAGCTTCTCATTCCACGTATGTTGAGTGTGTT
>QOCX01000431.1:10133-22606 GCA_005959815.1 Sarcophaga bullata | reverse complement strand
TGCAATAAACATTAGGGTGGTTGCCGAAATTTTGTTTTATAATCATAAAATCACAGTCAAATACATTATGTCCTTCATCATACTGGCTTTATTAATCCTTCTTTAGAATAGTTTTAACACAGAAATCTTCCTTTTGCCGCTAATATACTCATTCCTACATTTCTAAGAGAAAATCTGTACCTCTTACATTTCAATATGTAAGCTTCACTCAGCCAGCTCAGATTAGAGAGAGAGAGAGAGAGAGAGTGTTAAAAGAAAGAGATTTTGTAAGCATTTAGATTGGAGTATTTTTTGAAAGCAAAATAATGCAACGAAAAGTGTTTAAAATTCGTAATTTGCTGCTCAGTGCAATAGGTAACGAATTGGCTTAATAGACAGCAGCCTGTGATTGGAGAAATCCTCTCGGCAGTCTTCTGGCAAAAAAACTCTGAGAGTAAAGTAATATTGCCATGAAAAGTTTCTCAAAAATCGATTCTTTGGAGTCGATTTTAAATTATTGATTCCGTCACTCATTGATAATAACACAGAGAACATAGGTAATGTGAGAAACTAGGTCATAATCCTGGCTAAAGGTTTGTAACTTTAATTTAAGTAGCAAATAATGTGCTGACAAAAATCGTTCAAGCCAAAACAATTTGCCAGAACTATGGAAGAAGCAAATCGAATTGAGTGTAGATCGCTGTTCTACACACCACATTCATTGCCTATGTCTTGTAATTGAACAGTCAGAGTTATGGGGATCGCATATTTATTGAATTTTCTAAGAGCAACAAAGCAATGTAAATCTCTGTCGTTAGAGTAAACAAGAGACCGAATTTGGTTTTTATGTAGATGTTCAATGTGTAAACTATTATACGAAAACAACTTATGCAGGCAGTCAAACTTTAATGCAGAAATTCGTTAAGTATTCGTTATGTGTTACGAATTCTACGATGATAATGAGAGTACTATGCACTTCATTGGGACTGGTGTTAAGTTAAAGGACTACAACCATTGCAATTAAAGACTGACTGGAGCCAAGGAATCAAAATCAAAACACTGAAGCTGATCCCAAAACAGATGAATGAATGAAAAGTAAAGAAAAGTTGGTGTAAATGATTGAAAGAAAAGATTGTTCAAAGCTTGAATTTGAAAATAAAAGAATTAAAAAAAATTAGCAAGTAAAACCACTTTGTCAGAGTAAAGCCTGCGATTCTACAACAAAATATCCATGCATACATAAATGGTCATTACAACGCTTCAGTAAGGATTACGACCTAGCTTCGCCCAACACTCATGTAGTGTGTATTCATTTTACACATGAGTAGCGGGACCTAGAGTTTAAAGTCAACTCTGAACGACTGAATTTTTGAGAAACTCTTTGTTGCAGCTTTATTTACTCTCAGAGTTTTTGCTACAAGACTGGAGAAATATTTTTTTCATGTTTTGTGTCGTTCGAGATGTCTGACTTCGTGATGTTCTCACTTCGAATAAGCCAATACACTAGCTACTAGACTTCAGCGACTTAAACGAAATATAAGCTCAGACAACAGGAAAAAATCTCTGCAAAAATGGCTAAGAATATGGTTAAACTGTTCTACAGGTCTAAAGTTTACTTAATTACAAACGGGAAATGGTAGATATACAGTTAGTTACAATGTTGTGGGTACAACAGTTCACTAAAAGAGCCTTAATATCACCATTAAGAAGTATCTGCAGTACAAATTGTGTTCGAAATCGAGATTAGGAGAATATTGAAAAGATATGACACATAATAAAAACTGATAGGATATTATACATAATCGTGATTGATTTAGTACTAGCAGTTCTATTAGAACTTCCAAAAGATATTTTATAACAAATTTTTTTAAATTTAGAAATTAGGGAGATTAGAATCAAAGGCTACAATTGAAAGTTTGATGGTAATTTTATAAAACTAAGATGTTGATCAAGTGTGATCAAAGAACTAAAGTGGCATTTAAAATTTATTTCATTTCAAAAGCTTTGTATACTTTTGCTTTAATCTGAAAGATGTTGGAACAAATATCTATTAAATGAGTAACGTAGTCCCTAACACAGTCTTAATACGCCCTAATCTTTTTTTATTATGATGCATTTTTTAAATGAGTAATGTAGTCCCTAGTTTTGGCTAACACAGTCTTAATACCATATGAGAACGAAAATATAATAAAAAAAAAAAACAATTCATGAACCACCCTAATGTTTTTTATTTTTATTATGATGCATTTTGTTCTGATAATATTTACAATAAGAATTGAACATCATGTTAAAAAAAAATTTTATGTTTATAATGTTTTAATATCGTATATCGAGTCGAGTTTTCTATGTACAATGAAATGAAGGTTCTGGTTTGTTTGCTATTTTTTTTTTTTAATTTGATTTGAGTATGTATGTACAATAAATATATTCTATTATTACAATATTATTTATTATAAATTCTTTGTAAATATATGCCAATATGTATGTACATACGTACATATGCAGTTTCATTGAAAAATTTCTTTAGAAAACGAATGAATATTTACAAATAAATCTGAACGAAATTACAATACAATGACAGCACGTAGTACATAGTACGTATGTACCATACATATTGGCATATACATAGAATGTGTTTTAAACATTATGAAGAAAAAAAAAAGAAAAGTAAATGTAAAGGTAACATAAAATAAAGTATTACAACAACAGATTGAAAAACTAAACTTATTTTTTAATTTATTATACAAATTGTAATATTAAATTACAACATTAAACTTGAAGCAGGAAATACACAAAAGAAAAAGGAAAAGAAAAGCAAAGAAAGAAACCTCATGGTTTTGCTTTTTCTTTCCTCCTTCATCTTAAAATCTTTCCGGGCATATGAGAATAGGAACAGAACAGAAACTTACTTGAGCTGGTGTAGCTTTAGCAGCAGATGGTGGTTGTTGTTGTTGTTGGTTATAAGCTGGCACTGGTTGGTATTGAGTCTGAGGTTGTGGTGTAAATTCACGTACAATTCTTTCCTCTGATGCTGGTGGCCAGGCTACACGTTTATAACCTGGTAAGGACATGAAATGGAGATAGAGAAAGGAAAATATAATAAGAAGAGGAAAAGTTACAATTTTAATTAATAATCACATAATAAATAAATAAATACTACTACTGCTACTACTGCTGTAGTTAAGAGCAAACAATTAAACAATAAGAGAGTAACATTGCCGGAGTCTTCCTCCTTAAATGGCGACAATTAAAAAAAATTTTTAAATCGTTTTTTTTTAAAGAAATGTACGTGGTTTTTTTTTTAGTTGTTTGAAAGGATCTGTTGAAGCTATTACGGGCGGAATACTATCGTTCAGATGTTTGCCATGGCTTTTCGAGATGGAATTCATTCGAAATATCATTTTCTCTATGAGTCTGGCCAAAAAATCAGAGTGCATTTCATTCATGGCATGGATTATGTTGGCTTTAAAGACCCTTGTGGTTTATGGACTGCTCGCATATACCTGCACCTGAAGAAAACCCTACAAGAAAATGTCTAACAGGGTTGAATCTCACATCATCTCTATGCCCTTAAATTACTCGTGCAGAATATCGAATGTCTCAAGAACTGTGTGGCACATAATGTCGTCTTGTTGAAACCTATTTCGTTGCTGTCGTAGGTAAATTGCTGTAGTCTAGTAGGCAGTGTGTTGGCTTTTAGAATTGAGGTCACGATTCAAACGCCAAATTACTCGTGCAGGATATCCAATGCCTCATGAACTGTGTGGCACATAACGTCGTCCTGTTGAAACCTATTTCGTTGCTGTCGTGTAGGTAAGTCGCTGTAGTCTAGTAGGCAGTGTATTGGCTTTTACACTTGAGGTCACGATTCAAACTCCAGCCTAGACATCTTAAAAAAAAGCCAAATTTGAAAAAAATATATCTTAGGCTACTTCCTCTCAGAGGATTTCAAGCAAAAATCCGGAGATTAAATAAAAATTGCAATCAGAAAAAATGACGTTTGGATTCAACTTTAAACTGTAGGTCCCCTTAACACTTGGATAAAATTAACATACACAACATAAGCTATGTGAGAAGTTACGTCATTTGTCAGAAACATATTTCAGCCACATTTAGAGTAAAGTTGTTCCAAAAAAATGAAACTTTTCTTTTACAATCTGGCATAAATATGTTCTTATTGTTGTTGTTGTTGTCATTTGAATGCATTTCGATTAATAAATTTAAAAATATTTCGAAATAAAAAAACAGAAAAACATCTAATAAAAGGTGTAAATAATTTGACAATATTTGTCATGGATTTCTGTTGATTTTAATTATGTGTGTGTGTGTGTGCTTAAATTCAATAAAAATAGATCAGCAATCAGTGTTCTAAATTTGTTTTTTGTTATTGTTTTTTTTTATTTGTTTCATTAAACGTTGTATAAATATGTCAATCACTTGAATAAATCTATAATGGAAAATGAAGAAGAAAAAAAGAAAGCAAAATAAAATTTAATTGCTCTCTAATTGATTTATTTACATAAACAGTTATATCGCTTTACACGCTCTCACGCATACTTATATGCAGGTAAATAAATACGTGCTTACTACACTCTTATTTTAATACAAAAACACAAGTGAGATGTATTTTAAATAGAATATCTTGGCTATGTGATACCCTACATCTGCGGAGTACTTGCAGAAATAATTTTACTTTCGTCCCACAATACTTATGGAAATAAAAAAGGAAATTAAAACGTTTTTAATTCGAATTGTTTAAAGAACTTAAGAACCTAACTCAAGCGTTCTGACTGTGAGTTCTAACCAATTTTTCTTCATTATGCTTGAAATTAAAATCAATTCTAAATAAAGTTAATTTGTTAGTTACAATCCACCACTAACAGAATATAACAAGTAATTCTTTCCTCACACCACTGTGGTAACACAGATGGGCCATATGCCACTCAAGTGGAATTTGACTGTGATTGGCAATTACTCGGCGGTAACCTAACTAAAGGTTAAATTGACCTTTCGAAAAATGTTTGTAGAATGTATTCCATAAATGGAATAATAATTGAGCGAGTCCGTTATAAGGTTGCCCTGAATCTAGCTAGGTAATGTATTGGCTTATTAATGAAAAGCAGGGTTCGAATCCCGGTCAGATATCAAAACGAATATGAGAAAAATATTTTCTTCGGCACTTCCCTTCGGCGACTTCCTCTCAGCAGATTTCTGGCAAAAACTGTGAGAGTGAAATAAAATTGCCATGAAGTGGTGTGAGAAGCTAGGCCGTAATCCTGACTGAAGGGTTGTAATGGCCAATTAAGTATGTATGTAGTTATAAGGTTCATAAAGGCTAAATGAGTTAAAAAGTTCAGGGCAACAACAAAAATTTAAAAAATCTCCTTTTAATGCCACAGCGTTTCTGGGCGTTATAACGCAAACAGCGTTGTTCAGGGCATACAGACCTTTTTTCAAAGATCCCATTACATGATGTGAAAACAGAAAAAATTTAGGCGTTTTCTATCTTTAACTTTAAATAAAACAAAGCATGTGTGTGAGATATCATCGAGATTTTTTATTCGTTTGAAAGAACCTATTGATGTCATTACGTTCGGAATACTATCGTTCAGATGTTTGACATTGGCCCCTCGGCAAATGCACTCTATTCGAAATGCACATCATTCGAAATGTAAAAGCCTTCATGTCTCTGCCGTATAAATCAGTCTGAGCAGGATTATTTTGGCATTGTGGATTGTTGAGATTTCTGTTGAGGCTTAAAAAATATCCTACAAGAAAAAGCCTAACAGAGTTAAAGCGTAAAAATCCCGCTGACCAGTTCACATCACTTCCACGTCAGATAACCATGCCCTCAATATCCAAAGTACTCGAATGAGCAGTGTGGCAATAAGACGTCCATATTGCAAACCTTATATCGTGCGATGATCTGTAGTGTCGCGTTGGCTGTTCAGATTTTTAAATTCAGACAAGGAGCCAAAAGAAGGTATGGTAATAACTTAACCATAAGCTACGCTGCGTGACTGTGATTGACCTGGTCAACAGTCGTTCTAGGAAGAAGATATATGGACCGGATGACGGCGTCAAACTAAATTTCAACTTAACCCACTTGATAATTTTCTAAGATGCTTTAGCACGAATATGCATTGGGGGAATCCATGGTCGGATTGGATCGTCCCAAAATTCGGACAATTTTTGTTCACTGTAGCTCGATACATCTTGGAATGGGTGTTCATTCTATAAGACGATTTTCGATCGAAAATAAGGGTCCAGTGGCCAAGTATTGCAGAGTCTCCTTTAGCGAACATACACGTCGTTGCCTTATGGTACCATTTGACCTTGAGTTCGGATTCATTCGAATTTTGTCCGTGTTGTAGCTTGATGCCACGATAGGAGTGGCTCCACAAACTCGATAGGAGTGTTTTATGAAAAGTCGAGTTCTTTTGTGGGATTATTCTCCACACTCTAGACCAATAGCGGCAATGTTTTCGACAGATCTTGAGTTTCATCGGCCTATGTGTCTAAGAATGTAAGCCCAAGCCATGACACAAAATTCTCTAGGTTGTGGTCTGCGAAAGAACGAGTTTTTATGATGGATTCTACTGCACACCATCAAGCAATAACGGCAGTGTCTTCCTTAGATCTTGCATTTCGTCGACGTACGGGTGTTGGTCGATTCAAGTTGTAAATAAAAAAGAAACGATTTTTAAATTCTATCAGGGCAACAACCATCACCGCCTATGTATGGCGATGTGAAAGATAAAAATAAATTTTATTTTCATACAATTGAAGACTTTAAAGCGTGTAGGTGTATAAGAGTTCGTTAAAGTTCATGGAATTTTTTTCTTCTAGTATTTAAGCCACCATAATCATTTTAGCAGAGAATATATACGATACGATACGAATATGTGTCCAATTAAAACAAGATTTATGTTGCATTTTCTTTAATTATACGAAAAAATAAGAAAAAAAAAATCATTAAAATTAATACCCCAACACATATACACATACATATAAAAGTAAAGCATTAAATAAATTTTATATATGCATACATACATACGTACATAGGTATGCTTAAGTTTTGTTAACGTATTTTTCTATTGCCAAATTAAAAGCGTACGTATTGGTAATATTTCGAGATTGTTGCAATAGTTGTTGACTTTTGTGGCTTAAGGTACGCAATGTTTTTCTTTTTATACAGAGATTGGAAGTGTAGTTGTTATTATTGCAAAGACACATACATACATACATATTTATAGGCTTAAGATCTTTTTTAATAATTGGTAACAATCGTTATTTATGAGATGCCCAACCAAAATAGTACGTGATGGTGGTGGGCACAGTGTAACCCAAAAAAAAAATGTTTGGTTTGGGTTTTGAAAAGAATTTTTAAAAGAAGACATTTTCTTTCGTACCCAGCTTAGAATTTCAGCGGCAACTACATGTTAGAAACAAACAAAATTCAAAAAAAAGTTATCGCCACATACATACATATGTAGTTAGGAAAACTGGTGTAAATTTTTCATTAAGAAATTATGATCTTTGTGTGTGGTCACATGACAATTTTGAAAGGTTCGCAATGCTTGTTGAAAATCTCTTGATTTACTAGCACAAAACGTAGTTTCAACATTCCACCTTTGTCCATGAATGTCTAGGATTTCTTGGAGAATTTCCGAATCATTAAAACATAACTCTTGTATAGATTCCGCGATATCGTTGGATAAAGATATCGTTGGAAATTACTTTGCTGATGAGCTGGCCTGGACGGCTACAGAGCCTGCAATCTGCGGCATGTTACAAGGCATAGGCATTTCGTTTACATAACATAATTGGTCATTAAAATTCTTCAGATAACGCCCTAGTTTCTCACACCACTAGTTCCTCACACCACATGTGTTAATATTATACACGAGTGGCGGGACCTTTAGTTTAAAGTCGACTTCGAACAATAAATTTTTTTGAAAAACTTTTCATGGCAATTTCATTTATTCTCAGGGTTTTTGCCAGAGGAAGTTACCGACGAACACTTTTTTAATATTTCAGTTTGTTGGAGACGTCTGACCTGGGTTTTGAACAGTGGTCTCTCACGTTTAATAAATCAACACATATATCTACTAAAATAAGTCGACTCTTCTCCATTAATACCGAGAATTCCACTATAATCTCAAGCTCAAAGGTCACAGTCTTCGACATGTTACAAGGCACAGGCATTACGATTGCCTCAGCTAAGTTGGATGTTGCCCACTTGTTTTGCGGAGAAGCTTAAACTCGTTGGAGGCTGGTGGTTACATGCAATATTGCTAGACTTTGCTTATAGACCTAAGGTTGAATGGCCATCCATCACACAGTAGTGATTCTTATGGGCCACTGTCCTTTTGGAAGATAGGCCGAAAGACTTGGCATTACAACAAATGACTTTTGCTGGAGCTGTGGTTCTGAAAAGGAGGAAAAGATTGTCTTTCATCTCGTGTGTCACAAATAGACGGAGGTTTTTGTGGTCTTTTTTTTGCAACACCTTTGACCGAGCTCCTTAAGATAAAGATGACTGGAATAGCATGATTTATTTTGGTCTTTTTCTAGGCAATGTTTGATCTCCGTAGTCCGCCGGTAGTCTAGGTAGGTAGTGTGTGGCTTACTAGACGAAAGACCAGGGTTCGAATCCCCGATCAGACATAAAAAATATTTTCTTTGGCGACTTCCTATCAGATTTCTAGCAAAAACTCTGAGAGTAAATAAAATTGCCATGAAAACTTTCTCAAAAAAATCTGTCGTTCAGAGTCAACTTTAAACTATAGGTCCCGCCACTTATGTATAAAATTAACACAAACAACATAAGTGGTATGAGAAGCTAACCGTAATCCTGACTGGGTTGTAATGGCCAATTATGTATGTATGTTTGATCTCCGAGTATAAGTGATTGTGGTATCACAATATGACTTAATACTGGTGAGGTTACCTAACCTAACCTAACTTATCTTTGTATTTTAATAACTGAGCTGGATTTTATCAGTCCATAATGGTTATTCCAGAAACTCCTTGTTCCCTAAAACATCATTGCCTTGTAGAATATATATTTGGATTTCTAAAGAATATTTCCATTTTATTTATTGTTTCAAAACAAAAACCGTTTTACTGTAATTATTTGGGCGTACATCTGGTCTCCTACAACAAAGTGCCATCAACCTCATCATTTTTTTTTTGCTCTGGAAATTTGCACAATAAAATATCAAAAAAATTTTTTGTTGTTGTTTTTATAACACTTATGGTTGAATATTAATAATTTTATGATTCTATTTATTTTTATTGTTTCATTTATAACTCGTTATGCCATTTTTATGTATGTATAGTATGCTGGCATCGCCCCATCCTCGATATCAGTTACCATTAATGTACGCATTGCCATAAAAATAACAAAAGAATAAAAGGGAAACGAAACTCAAATCAAAAAGGAATTGTACATTAATAATGAAATTATTATTTCTTCATTTCTCTTCTATCTCTACCTCCTTTCTCGCATACATTCAGTATGTGAGTATGATTTCAATAGTTTGATTTGCAAAGTGTGTGAAGTGTGTCTATAATTTTATTTTTGAGTCTTAAATAATGATTAATATTAGGAATACGTGTTATGATAACAGAAATGTTTGTTTGTATGTTTGTATGTTTGTAAGGTTTATGATTATGTTTATTGCCCTCACAAATAAACATTTTTCCAATATTTTGTAATATTTTGAAGGCATTATTTAATATTTATGCAAGTAATTAATGCTGGATGCTGAAATTTTATATGAGAAGTGTAAGACTCCATTAACAGCTATAGAAACTCTTAAAGAAGGAACCTATAGGTACTACAGACTAGGTTTTCCATCCTTTTGACAGCCTTGAGAGTTAGTATCTTGAATTTTCCTTTCCAAAACTCTTATAAGTATACCAGAGGGAAATTTTCTTACGGTATGTCTAGTAGGTAGTGTCTTGGATTATTAGACGCAAGGCCGTGATGCATATTCCAACTCAAATATCAACAAAACGAAGCATAAAAAATATTTGTTTTCAATGTTTTCTAGTAAAAACTCTGAGAATAAATAAAATTGTCGAGGAAAAGTTTCTAAAACATCTGTCGTTTGAAGTCGACTTTGAACTGTAGATCCCGCTACTCATAGTTTAAATTAATACACACAAAATGGAAAGTAGTGTGAGCAGGAAATTTGTAAGTCGGGTTAAGGGATTGTAATGATAATTTAAGTAGGCTAAGTAAGTTTTTGAATTCGTATTCTTAATGTTAATGTGTATACCATGTGTCATCTTTAAGCTGTCTTTCCATACAACATCCTCTGCCAACTTGATAGAATGATTTGTCTGGTCAGCATAGACTAGAGGCTGTACGCGACAAAGGTCATCCACATTTATTAGATCTTCCAGATCAATCCGATCAATGAACTATTCTTTGTACTCCTTGCATAACTTACGCATGACTTCATGAAGGAACAATTGCAAATAAAATTGGTTATAAAGGGAATTATTGTATCACATACATACATACATACATATAATTGGTTATTACAACCCTTCAATCAGGATTATAGACCTAGTTTCTCATACCACTCTGTTGTATGTGTTCATTTTATACATGAGTAGCGAGACCTACAGTTTAAAATCGACTCCGAACGACAGATTTCTGAGAAACTTTTCATGGTAATTTTATTACTAAGGCTCATTTGGTGCTTCATGTACTTTTGATCTGGCAACTTCTAGAATCTTACTGTTCATTTTCTTATTATTCTCTTGTCTATATTTTCCGCGGTCTTTACTCATTGCTTAGAGGAAGTCAACGAAGTAATATTCTTTTATATTTTGGTTTTCATGTTTGATTAGGGGTTTGAATCGTGGCCAACATATTACCTACTAGACTATGGCAACTTCATCACTTCATATATCAATGTATCACCGCCAGAATTAATTGTAAAAGATTTGTTTTTCATCGCATTATAAAGAACTCCCAGTATTTTACCTGTGTTCGTATATATTTTCATTGATTTTTATTGTCTTTTTAGGCCCTACGTTGTTTTCTTAAGCCTGCAATATCACTGTGCTTTGAATCGTTTCAAATTCTCTCTAAATGTCTACCAAGACTTATTATAATGCCTTAGTCAGGATTACAACCCAGTTTCTCACACCATTCATGTTATGGGTGTTAATATTATTCATGAATGGCGGTGTTTTAATGCTTGCTTGCTTTAACGGGCAGGAAAACTTCTATTTTCCACAGCAATAACGCACAAGTTTCAAAAGACTTCTTGTTGAAAATGATATTCAAATGACCGTGTAGTAAGTATACAATATTACAATAACAACAAATGCCAACATAGAACCTTTAAATAATTTCCAGGTATACATACATACATACATACATATTAGTTTGAGTGAAATTAATATTAATTTCAATAATCACTAGGTATCTGCCACACCTCTTCAGTGAATCGAAATCCATAAATTCTAATAATTTTGTGGGAGCTTTTAATCAAATAAAATAAATCACTTTAACACCTTTTAGTTTATGATTACAAACAGACAGACAACCATAAAAACTATACACAAAACGAAGAAAAATGGAAAGGGAAGAAAGAAAGGGAAAGTAAACTTTGAAAACTACTACTGATGATAAGTTAAGGAGGTAAAGTTAAGAGGAGAGAGGAGGGTATAGCAGAAGGATCAACCCTTGAAAATTATGGCCGAAAAGTACTGTTAATAACTTTTTATGCTATAACTTACACATACTCATACAATTATTTACACCACCTATGCTATGAGTTATTCACACATACTCCTGCACATACATATACTGAGGAAATAAAACGATTAACATGATACATACACAGGAGTATGTATTCAGGTAGAGACTTATGACGCTACTAAAACCATAATAAATATAAGAATAGAACAACAAACCAAACAACAAACGGAAAGAAAATTCCAAAAAAATTAAAGAGTATCAAAACAAAACTGTGGACACAAACCCAAATATATCCGACTGCATATAATAAACACACAGACAACATTCAAAACATTTCAATAATACCAACCAAATAGAACAAACTACACTCATTTTGTGGCATATATGTGTAGGAGAGAGTCTCACAATGTGGCTACTCATTTCTATTCTCCTTTCTCACCAAAATGTAAACTGCTCCTTAGGAAACGAAATTGAAACAGAGAGAGAGAGAGGAGAGGGAGAGCAAGTGATTTCATAAATATGATACATAAACATCCATATTATCACTATTGGACTACAAAAACAACAAACAAAAACTGAAAAGCAAAACAAACAAGAAGAAAAATTAAAGCTTTCAAAGATTTGTTAGTTTTCCAAACAAAAACAAAAAAAAAGCGAAAGAAAATAAAAATCTACACCCGATAGAATGGTTACGTTTGGTAACCCTATTAACTGGTATCTGACATCAATCAATATTAATTTCCGTTAATAACAAAAACAATTCGGT
>QOCX01000430.1:119222-162327 GCA_005959815.1 Sarcophaga bullata | reverse complement strand
ATTGTACCATATTAAAATCATTATATCAGCGTGCAAAATTTTCTTAGCGACTTAGCCAATTTCGCGTTGCGTTGCTTGGGATTTAGTCCCCACCATCCAAAGAGTTCTGCTCAGAGTTCGAAACAAATTATAATTTGAGGGTTGTAAGTCCCGGCTTTATGATAGATTTTATGGTGAAACACAAGAAATTTTTCATTGGTCAAGAACTAGTAATTCTAGTGCTTAAATTTCATTATTTGTTTCCATTCTCTTCAGATATACCGGGGTTGAACTACGGCCTCTTGTTCTGCCTAATATAATGTGGCGTCACTTATTAGTCGCCTTATATGGCCGCCTTCTACATTTTTTCCAATGATTTCGTCTTCTTTTAGTAACTGGTGGACCAGAACGAAATAGATTTTTAGCATTAAAATTATGATTGCCGCACTCCAGAGAGTATGCTGACTTACGAAGCAAGAATTTGGGAGTTCAAGTCTGATATTGAAAAAAATATTGCTCTTATCGACGGTTAGTGCCTGTGGAAGGTATTAATTGCCTTCGTTACTCCAACCATACAGTCTTCAAACTCAAGCTGTGCTTTCAAATGCATCTTTAGTATTGAAATGACGATCGCCATAGTCTAAAATGTGTGCAGGCTTACTCAGCTATATCTCAAGAGTTCAAACCGCAGCTCTGTTATGAAAGAAAATATATTTCTCTGAACGATTACCTTTCCGCAGTTTTCTAGCAATCACATTGTGGATTGCTTTGCTTAATCCCTAGGGCAGGAATTCATTGCATTCCGTATTTCATCAATACAGTCTTCAAACCCAAGTTGAATTAGCTTGAAGATCGGTTTTACAACGTTTGCCTGTTTGCCCATTACAAGCAATAACGAAATGAAATCTCAGCTCAGGGATTTGTATATGAGACTTGGTAAACGAACCAAATCAATATCCATAAAGGGAAAGTAATGCTTGGTATATGGTAGGACTAAAGGCAATTACTGGAGTTGGACCAAACAATCCCAGAAGGTTTAAAATGAAGGCAGTTAACACGTTCGAAGTGTTCGTATTCGCGAATGGAAAACAAGACGTAATATTTTATCATGATATAGATCGACGTGTGTTGGCTTATTGGACGTGCAATTTCGGTTTAAACCCCAGGTCAGACATCGCCAACTAAACGAAATATGAAAAAGTATGTGAAAGGACAAGAAGTCCTAATATTGTATCATGAAATAGAACGCCATCCGATGGTTTATAATTTGACCTCACCACCTCACATCTTACAATTTCGAATACCATTTGTGTTCAAAATTGTCTTCAATTCTCTCTTGATCTCAATAAAATTGCCTGCTCTTTAGAGCATGTAATAGGAATATCGTTGGCAATTGTATTGCTAATGAGCTGGCCAGGGCCAGAATGGAGCTTGAAATCTCCGATATATTACAAGGCATATGGAATCCGGTTGTCTCGGTTAATTTGGATATTGGCCACTCCTTTTACAGGGAAGCTCAATTCTGTTGGTAGCAGGAGGGTATGTGAAATATTGCTATCTGCTGCATGCGTATGGATAAGAAGAGGATCGATCATCCATTGCACAATGGCGATTCTGACTTGTTTCTTTCCTTTTGGTAGGAATGTCGAAAAACTTGGCACTCCGGCAAATAATGTCTGAGTAGCTGTGGATTTGAGGAGGAGGAAACGATTGTCTTTTAATCCATGAGTCATGAGCCCTGCTCTTAACCTCTCATTTACTAACATCGTTGATCGAGCTCTTTAATATAAAGATTGCTGCTACAAGGAGATTTATTTTCAACTCAAGATGACTTCCTAAGCCTAGGTAATGTTTAATTCTCGAGTAGAATTGATTGTGGTACCACAATGGGCTTAAATATTGGCCTAAATTTGGTTTTATAAAAACTTCCTTTCCTTTTTAATATTTCCCTGTATTGTATTGTTTTTTTTTTCAACAACTCCAATATTATTTTCAATAATTAAACTCTCTTGTATCAGAATGTCTGCCTCTATTGCCTCAGCTCAACTCATGTCATTCGTTGTAAGTCTTTAAATAATTTTTTTTTGTTTTTTCGTCTAACAAATCCTGTGTGTGTTAAATTGTTAGTTTTTTTTGCATTGTTTTTTGTTGTTACTGTTGGTTGCTATTGTTATTGCTGTTGTCGCCATTTATTATTGTTTGTTGCTGTTTTGTTGTTGTTGCTGTTGTTGTTGTTGTTGTTGTGCTTGTTCTAATGAAAAATTGCTACAAAATATGTGTTAACCACTCTTTTAAAACTGCCATCCATTTATTCATTTGTTGTTGTTATTTTTACTACGGGTTGTTGTTGTTATTTTTTATATATGCCCCGTTGAAATGTTGCAGCAATATTAGCACTAGCACTAGACATAAAAATAAAACAAAAACAAAAAAAAATTGCATTGAATTTGAAAAAAAAATCGAAAAAATTTGAATTAAAATTTTGGAAAATAATTTTCAACCAAAAAAGGTGTTAATTTTATTAGAAAAATTTTATTTTATTTTGAATAAGAGTGAGAAATAATGGATTTTACTTTCGAAAAGGGCAATGAAAACAAAAACAATTTTTTCACGGCAAAATTTATAAAAAAAAAATATTTTAAAGCTCTAGGATCTGTTCTGTTTATTTTCGTTTTCGTATTCTGATTTATCCTGCGGGCCTATTTATTGAGTTGTTGGCATTGAAAAAGAGCACTGACGCATCCAGTTAAATGTGGAACTTGTTTGGAGCTATTGAATCTTAAATTCCTTTTACTACCCAGCTACAGTAGAACTATTCCTGCTGAAATAATAATATTTAGAATGTTACTCTTCTCTGCCTTAAAGTGTATTTAGGTGGGCTCTAGATTCCCGCAGAGTGTGTACATCACGTCTAAAATTGACCAAGAATGACGGGTGTACCTCGAGAAGAATGCGAGCTATTAAGCGGCAACTCTTTTATGGGTTTCTGGACGCAGGAACATTAAACGTAACAAACAACCTATTTGAGGCATTTGCAATGACCAGTAAGACAATTAATTTGAATGAATACATACGGGAGATTGTCATTCTTCCAAAGATTTGCAAACAAATGATCACAACCAAACTTTACTCATTTGCAATAGAAAGATGACTCAACAGGGTCAAATTTGGTCCGCTGTGGGCATCTGTAAACTATCATACGTAAACATAATTGGTCATTACAACCCTTCAATCAGGTTTAAGATCGAGCTTTTTACACCACTTATGTTGTGTGTGTTAATTTGTATACATGAGTGGCGGAACCTACAGTTCGAAGTCGACTCCGAACGACAGATTTTTACAAAAAATTTTCATGGCAATTTTATTTTACAATCAGAATTTATGCCAGAAATCTGCGAAGAGGCAGTCACCGAAGAAATAATTTTTTATACGTCGTTTTGATGTCTGACCTGCGGTTTGAACCGTGGCCTCACGTCTAATAAGCCAACACACTATCTACTAGACTACGGTGACTGTAGACTATCATTTGCTTTAAACCGGACCAGAATCCACCTTAGGAACATCATAGCAGTGATAACAAGACACTGGACTCCGACTATACATGCCCGGACACTAGAAATACCTCTTAACGACTTCATTCCAAGCTGTAATAACCAGCAGAAGTCAGCTATGGGCATCTGTAAACCATCATTTGCTTTAAACCTAACCGGGATCCAAGCATGAATCACAAAGAACCTTCTCTGTCATTGCGCGGCAGTTGCGAACTTGAGATGAAGGATTTTTGGGCATTTCGAACTAATCATCAAATCCAAATATTTCAACGGGTTGGAGAAAAGAAAATCAAAATATTTTAAACAACATTCTTCACTTAAATAGAAAACAATTTAAATGTTGGTTGTATCCTGTCAAATCAAAATTTTATATTCTCCCCGTAAATAAAATAAAAATTTTTAATCTGAAGTATGTTTTAATACAACATATCAGTGGAATCCTGTAGTTTATTAAATTATTTGCGAAGCAGAAAGAAAAAAAAAAACAATTTAAATTTGAAAATTTCTCGTTAAGAAATGGCAACGCAACATGGGAAACGGAGTGAATCTAATAAAGTGTGTACAGTGGCGAGTATAAGTGAAGTGACGATATGGTATTCGCTTTCGTTGTTTTATGTTTACGTGATTGCATTTGCATTAGCTTAGCTTCTACGTATTGAAAATATTCCTATATGCTCCATAAAAACATGATTGGACTGCCATCAGACTGACTGTTTATATAACGTTCCGCTTATTCTATGTATAGATGACTGACGTTGTAATCACTTTTCACGGCGCATTTAAACTTGATGATTGCCAAAAACTTCGCAAAAGGAGCATAACGTAAGAGTTTGCCAGTTGGATTGAAGTGCAATGGTTTAGGGTTACTCTGGGTCCACCCAATTGTACTATAAGATCAGAAGATATACCTCATCCTTAGAGATCCGGTCCATTTCCAGATGAAAGGCAAGCAAAATTGTCGAATTAAGTACGATACCTCACACATGACCTCCAAGAGCATGCAATGCATGTAGAAAAAGGAAATTTTTGGTGTGAATTTAGGGCTTGAGGTCTCATTGGTCTATATTTCTTTGAGAATAACGTTGGGAGCACTATAGCTTGATTATAGCCAATCTTTTTGACCTGAATTATATGATCTGACCACCAACGGCATATGATTTAAACAGGACAGGGCCACGTGCCACATATTTTCTCCTCAAAGCCAACATAATCGCTGTACTCATTCACTGACTTTTGCGCCACAGTCATGGAAAATTGTATATTCAGAGGACCTCCTCTCTCAAAAGCCGTAACGGAGTTTTGAACGTTGTTCTATTCCATACTTAAGGGCAGCAAAAGGGGTTTCAAGCGTTTGAAAGAATGTCGTTGGTGTGAGGTACTTTATTTAAATTTAAAGATAGCAAGCGCTTAATGAAAGACCCTATATTTTTTGTCAAGAAGCTTTTCATTCTGCCAGAATTTCTAGTATCTGGGCTCTTGAATGTGTTCCTGACAACAGCATTTCCAGGGATATGTTGTTGGGTCATGGACACCGATTGTGTTTGATTGAAAATTTCCTGGGCTTTGGAAAACCTGCATCTTTAAGCGATCAGTCAAGGATGCTATAATGAAACTGCGGATCCTTAGACCATAAGTATTCTAAAGTCAAATATTCTACTCAAGAACTTACGCGCAATATTGTAATTGACCCGGATGAGTGTCTATCTCTCCAGAATTGCGCTTTAAGGCGATTATACTAAACATTTTCAGTCAATATGTGACCAGTGAGTAAAAGATGGATTCATAAGAATCGTGTCACAAAAATGATCGCTTTTCAAGACCACATCCTATCCTAAGGCCACATTAATCATGTATTGTACTCTCTGATTCTATACTTTTCCAATTACTCTATCACAACGTGAGCGATTCATTACCTTTGAGCCCCTCTTGTCGTCCTAAATAACAAATTATTTAAATTATTAGCTTCCACTTATGCCCATCACTGTATGTATGCTGTGTATGAGTATTTTAGCTGTTGTTCTTCATTAAATTGGAATTTCATGAATAACTAATAAATTAAATTCTAATAAAATAAAAAAAACCAAACTCACACTCACACTAACGCTAACACCAACACTAACACACATACAGCAACATGACGTTGTAGATTTTACGTACGTACATACATACATGTGCATGTATATACAACACGTTCACACGCTTTTTATTTCGATTTAAAGTGAAGCATTTTTTTTTGCTTTGAAAAATAATAAAATAAGACAAGACAAGGACGCAAAGGAGTAGCACTGGTAGCAGCAAAACAACAATAAAAACAATGGCAACACTGACAGCAATGACAGCAACCGCACTAAAGGACAACAACAACAACAACAACAACAACTGCATGTACAGCAATAAAGGCAACGAAAATTTGATCAAGTTTTTCTTTCCATCATTTATTTCAGTGTGCTCTACTCTGGCTGATATTTTTTTTGATATCCTTACAGCTGTTGTTTTTGTTGTTATTTTATATATAAAAAAGGACAATAGAACTAAAACAACAACAACAACAATAACAGCAATGAAGACAGTAACAACTATAGAAAGTTTTCAAGAAAGAAATATGCACTCTAAGGAAATTTAAATGAAATGAAAAGAAAAAACTACCAAGAAAAACTAATCAAATGATACTTTTGTGATACACTGTGAGAACAAAAAAAAAAAACAACAAGAACAACAACAACAACAAGAATCCGATGCATAGCTAAAGCCAAAGCCAGAATGAAATTTTCTATTTAAAAAGCATAGTTTTGTGTATATTTGCGTGTGTGTTTGTAAAGTGGGAGGAGTGCTACTGGTGCTGCTGCACTCTATTGCATACCAAGAAAACTTGAAAAGAAAAAAGAAAATTAAAAAAAAAATTATTTTTTCTTAAAGAAAATAAAACTGCAAACAGAGAATTTTTTACAAAAGAAAGAAAAAACAAAGAAAAATAAAGAAAAAATGAAGAAAATTTGTTATTGCATTTGGAAAACTTCCAATCCCAGGTCTTCTTGCTTTCAAAGAAAATCATTTTCTTTTTTCTTTAGTTTTCTTCTTTCAAAATTTATAAATTTTTTCTTCTGCTTTTCTTTTTTGCTTTCACACAACATGCGCGCGACAATGAATTTCTTTTTCTTAAAACCATCGAAAAAAAAAACACACACACGAAGAAAAGGACGAAATTGTTGCAAAGAAATAAAGCATGTGCTACAACAACAACGAAAAAAAACGGACATTCACTCAAACTTTTTCTTAAAAAAAAACACAAAAACAAACAATATTGGAGAGTAAGAACAACAGCAACATTAAATACGAGCAACGACTACGATGATGACGATGAGGACGACAACGACATCATCCAACACAAACGATATTATGATTTATACGAAGAGAGTCTCAAATTAAAACAACAAATAAAACATCGGCCCAATACAATTGTAGTGTTTTGTTGTTGTAGCGAGTGCATGTGTGCACACAATTCAATGAGAAATTGTTTGTGTTGTAAGTAAAAGCTGAATTTGCTGTTTATTTGTAAATATTTTCAAACAGTGTCGCCAATTTGGCATTTTCATTTCATGTTTAGTTTGTCTGCCTATGAGGCTTTTTGCTTATGTTTGCATAACATAGTGGAGACTTTTATTCAGAACGGATTTTCATATTTAATACCTAGTATTTGGACCATTTGGACCAAATAGAGAAGTAAGGTTAAAGAGCAAATTTGTTTTAATTTTTAATAAGACTAAGGAAGCTCCCCCGTTAAATTAATTTAACCGTGACTGTAAGGCAACGTTTCGTTAAGTTGCAATGCAATGAGAACGGTTACGAAATCGTAAATTAATTTCGTCGTTTGCATTGTTTTCGTATGCTAGGAACCAATTACGTACGTTTCTTTATGTTACGTGAGCGTTCGACTAATTGTTTCCTTATTTTCCCTTTGTGCCTAGCTCAACCATCGTGCAACTGATCACGTTTTTAATAGAAAGGTAAAAGTTTTATACATTTTGTTCGAATTGCTGATTTTAACCTCCACAAGTTCCATTTTTCTTTAGATGGTGCCTAACAAAATCAATATAAAAGAGCAGTAGTCATAGTCTAGAAGATTGTGTTGGCTTATAAGATGAGTGTCAGTGTTAAAATTGAACACAAACATGCCGAATAGGACAAAATATATCTTGGGCGACTTCCTCTCAATAGATTTCTGACTAAATTTCTGACAGTAAATAAAATTGCGCTCGGAGTCGACTTTAAACTGTAGATGATGGATGAAATTAGTTTGATAAGCTAGATTGCAATCCTGATTAAACGGTTGTAAAAGTTCAATAAGCTTAACAGAACCAGAACAGCTCTCTAAATAACCAAACATGAATTCGTATACAAATGGCTAACTTTGGCAAGCATCAGGCAACGCAATGGAGTTACCTGAAGTTCGATAAGTTCGATAGAGAATTTACAATGCATCCACCAAGAAGACTGGAGCTTGTTCCAAGTAATTAAGGAATAATTTTCATTTAATTCAACCACCTTTTAATGTAAACTTTACAGTTTCACTTACAATACGTATTTATTGTAGAAAAACAAGATCAAATATATTTATTTGCAGCTTAAATGTGCCTGCCAGACACTAATTTATAAGTTTAATGTGCTTCTCATGCTGGAGGTATGGATTTAGAGGAGATTAAAAGTCTCCTAAGCTATTCAAAATCGAAAATTCACCTTTGCAGAGCCTAAAATTGGTTTCCTCGAATTTATTTCAAGAGGATTAACAAAATATTTCAATTAATTTGTGTTACTTTCCCCCAATCTATTCATTTTACAAGGATATTTTCCTTCCTTATGCAAAATAAACGCTCTTTTGCATTCATTTCAGTGCTTTTTACAACATAACAGTTGGCAATGCTGTTTAAAATTATTGCAGAGCGTTGATAATAAGACTGAAAATATTAACCCCCCACCCATAAGAGTAAAATAAAAAAAATAAAAAATAAGCACAACACATACAACGTATGTGCATGTGTGCATAAGTGTATGTGAGAATGGTTGAAATGAATGTTCAAACCCCAAAAGATAGACAGACGATGCAAACAATAACAACAATTTGCACCATTATTTTACAGAGAATAATTTCTCATCTCAAAATGAAACGAAAACCTAAAGAAAAAAAAACGAGTAAAAACAAAAAACAAACAAAAACAACAAAAACAACCAACATTCATGCTTTACTGTTCATACTTACGTGAACAACAAGAAGAGTATGTATGAATGGGGATGGATGGATGGATGGTTGGTTGTTTGTTTGTTTGGTTGGATAGATGAGTATTATGGACGACAACATCAACAGCAGTAACAACAACAACAACAACAAATAAGAAATATATAGTTGCTGTATGATGAGGATGATGTTGATGATGACGACGATGTCGAAGTCGACAAAGACGACTACTACACGTTTACGACGACGAATGAATGAATGAAGGAGTGTTCATGACGACAATTCATCTCTTTCTTATAAACGCAATTTATCAAATGCTAAAAACGACGAAAGCGACAGCAAAAGATGAAGACGACGACAAGCTTTTACAAACTTACACACACACATACACACACACACACATGCATACATAATCTCTCTCATATACACTTGAAATAACAACAGCCAATTCACTCACTAGAACTCTGCATGAGTATTCTTCTCTAGCTCTAATTGTTGTTATTGTTGTTATTCTATGGGCAACCATTCAAAACACTGAGTAGCAGAAAAAAAAAGAAACAAAAGCAAAAACAAAAACAAAAGTTTCTTTTTTGTTTCTGGTTTTGTTCGTCTTTGAATATGTCTTGTTCTTCTTACAACACGGTGTTGTTTTGTGTTGTTTACTGTGCTTTTTCATTTCATTTCATTTCATTTGGATTTGGATCTAGATTTGTTTTTGCTTTTGTTTTAGTTTTTGCTTTTCCTATTTTGGCATTGACGTAAACGTCAACATCACTGCCTGGGCAGTGTTGACTATTAAAAGCTTTTCATGTGCGAATTAAATGCGAATTTTTTAATTTTGTTTTCTAGTTGGCGTAAAACGACGGAAAATAATTATTCTTGACAAATTAATACAAAATTTATTTATTTTATAGGTTATATGGCTTGTATTTAACACACACGGTTAGGATTTTATATAAAATTTCAAGCGTTTTTTTTTTTTTGTATGTAAATCCTTAAATTGTTGTTGTATTTTCTAAGCAGAATGCAATAGGAAAGAAGAAAAATTGATTAGCACCACCTATTTGTTAAGATATTTAGACTGAATGTAGCACAGTGGGATATGATGGTGGAAAATAGAAAAATAAATATTTTTAAATTTATTCTGTATTAAATAGGTTGCAACGGATAGTGATAATTGAGCCTTAAATTGCCGTCTAAAGAAGGATTTCATGAGATATTGTAGGGTATTGGAAATTTTAAATTAAAATTTGAAATGTTTTAAGAAAATTGCAAAATCAAATAAATCCGGTAGACAGTGATGAATTTTAACATGGTTTTTGTTTTGTAACAATAAAGAGGCTTCAATTGCTGCACAATTAATAACAATAACGTGCCTTCAGACAGTCGAAGTAACAAAAATGTTAAGAAGGCACTCGATATTTGCATTTTATTATAAAACAAACGATCGAAATCGTATTCAATGTATATATTGAAACGAATATTGAAAGTGAAAAACAAAACCAAGGACGAACACACTATCTTAAGCGATAAAATTAGTACTCGAAATGCTGTTGGTGGTAATATTCAACTCATGGAGGCTTACACGTGACACTGGAACTAAATATTCGCATTTTGGATAACATATTGGACTGCAAAGTCTAATTCACCTCAAGAGATTTATGGAAAATCATTTAGATTTGTTGTTTATCTCATATCACTGTTATTCGGATCTCGATTTTTAGTGCTAAAAAGCTTTTTTTTGGAATTAAGAAGTCTGTAAGCAGTCCCTTAACTACGAAAATATATGACAGTATCATACAGTCATGTAACCTAGGTGTTAGCTCTAAAGCTTTCATAACCATTGAGTTTCATTGCTTTTCAGTAAATAAATTTCACGATAACGCCTACTATTATCACACTCCTGAATAAGGCGTACATACATACGTAATTGGTTATTACAAGCCTTCAGTAAGGTTAACGACCTATCTTCTCACGCTACTTATGTTGTGTGTGCTAATTTTATCCTTAAGTGGCGGGACCTGAATAATGATTTTGGAAAATCCATATGTGCCGAGATCTGAACAATAATATTGAAAAATTAAAACAATTTGCACAAAAAACTGTATAAGCACTGTGCTTATAGTGATAAAAACTAAACATTTTTGTTTATAAAAATTTCTGAAACAAAAATATTTTTAAAAATTCTTAATTTCAATGGAACAAAACCAATTTTTTGCCATTAAATTATCATCTACGTTTTATGTTTTTAACCTTATAAGTGAAATTTTTACATTTATTTCCTATAAATCCTTTATATAAAGGACTTCTTTTAATTTTTTTTTATTAAAATTTTCCTTCAAGAATCCCACTGTTTTTTTTTTTTTGGTGTCTTTTTCTTATGTGATGAAGCCTTCATAAGGTTGCCATACATATGTACGTGCATTGACGAGTAGCCAACAGCAAAGACAACGACTACGACCGAAAATGATGATGTGAAAGTGAGCCAAACATTTTGCATGTCCTCTTCAAAGCAAGGCAATGCCGAAAATGATGAGTGACTTACAAAAACAAAAAAATTCAAAATTCTCTGCTCTCAGCCAACAACAGCTTCAAAAGTTTCTTTCCAGTTGAATACGACGACGACATTTATACAACTCTCACTCTCTTGCAAAAAGAAAAACGACTCAAGACGAGAAAGGAAATCCTTCTAAAGAATATACAACAACGACAACAACAACAACAATAGCAATAACGATGTTGGAGCTAAGCATATCAAAAGATGATGAAGAAAAATAGGTGTTGCCATTATTTGACTGTTGCTCTACTACTGTGTGTAAAATGCAATCGTATAAAAAACAATAACAAAAAAACAACAACAACAACAATAAAATAAATAAATACTCTTAAATTATAAACCAAAGGCACATTGTATAGCAAAATTTAGAAGAGAATTAAATTTTTTTATTTAAATTTTTATTATTTTTACATGATTTTGTTGTATTAATTTCGAATTATTTAAAAAATTATTTGCTTTAAATTGTTATAAATTCTGTTATAAATTACACCCTCTTTACGTTGATTTCAATTCAATTTTATACTCAATCATGTTTTGTTTTGTTTTTGTTTTTGTTTTCCATTTTTATTCCGTATTGAGGTCTCTTTGGCTCAGACTCTCCCATTTATCATTATTGTAGGTTTTTTTGTTTTTTTTTTTGTTTTTTGCAAAAGCAAAATGTAAACAAGTGCATTTGTTTTTCTCATTTTTCTATAAGAGAGCATGAAGCTACATGGCTGAGCATGTGTTCTTGTGTGTGTGTGTGTATGTATGTGCTAGAGGTTAATGTTTTGTTTTGCTTATATTTCATTTTATTTGAAGGCAAAAACCAAAAACAACACAAAATGAGAATGAGAGTCTTAAAGCTCGCTCTCTCTCTCTCTTATGTTCTGTTATTTTATGTTAACGCCATGGCATAGTAGTAGTATGCTAGGCATGAATGATGTTGATTTTATTACGCACACACGTGTTTAACGTCAAGTTTTATGGTTTGTTTTTGTTATTGCGGCATTTATCACCCAACACTGGCAAAATCTACAAAATGTAAGCGGGTTTTTAGTTTTGTTTTGATACATTTTTTAAATCGTTCGCTACAAAGGAGTGAAAGAGAAAACTATTGTCTGCATTTATAGAAAAAGAAAAAAGGGAATGTTTCTTGCAATTTAAGAGTTTTTACAAGAGGAGAGAGCCTAATATAAAGAGAAATTTTAATTCGAATAAAAAATCAGTTTTAAATAAAAATAAAAGGAATCGAATAATTAAAGAAATTAATTAAAATTAGAAGAATTTTATCTAAATTTTTATTCTTTTTTTTCTTATAATTGCCATACAAAATAAATTTATTTTGTCATGTTAAATAAAAATCTCTTTTAAGAATTCTCTTTTAATTTTTCTATTCCTTTCATTGAGTGTTTTTTCTCTTTTTTATTATATTTTAAGGCGAATTTGTTCTCTTCTTTAGAAAATAAATTTTTCAAGAGAATTTTCTCTTTTTTTTTATAAAAAATTTTGTTCTTATTCTTGTTCTTGTTTGTTGTTGTTGTGCTTGTAACAGTGTTTCAACTTTTTTTTCATTTCGGTTTAAAATTTTTGTAATGGAAAATGTTTCATGCAGGCCTGCTTGGCAAATGACGATGAATTTTTTAGAACAAGGGTGCGTCAATGAATTTTTTACGGATTTTTTCTTCTTGTAACTTCCAAACATAAATTTTTAAAAAATTTAAATTAAATAATAAACATAAGATTTAAATAAAAATTAAAACAAAATTTTATAAAGTTTTAAAACATATTTTTGATCGAAAAGAAAAAAAATATAAAATTTCAAATTTTTTTTCAAAAAACTAAAGAAGCCGTCGGTTTGAATAATGCCATGTTAAATACATAACTTTGCCAACAATATTGTTTGGTTCTCCAATATAACCAAAAAAATAACAAAATGTCTTAATTAATATGAAAAGCAACAATAAATGACCTTAAATATTAAAGATTTTTATTTGTATTAAAATTCATATTAAAATCATGTTTGTAGAAGAGAAAAAAAAGAAAAAGAAAAGAAAAAATTCATGAATTTAATTTGGAAATAAATTGTAATTTTATGTAAATTGTTTGGCGTTGGTTATTAAAACAATAGAAATATTTTAAAAATATTTCCAATTAATATTTAATTTAATAAATATGGAAAAATAATGTTTCAAAAATAAATTAAAAAATTAAAAAAAACTAACACAATGTTTTCTATTTAAATTTGGAAAATTTTAATTTAAAAAAAAATTTTTTTTTTCGAAATTTTGAAATTTACAACCGACGGCTGCATTTGAAAAATTGTTTTGCTTTGAATTATAATTTTTTTTTTTTTTTAATTTTTATGTCCGGGAAAGGCAAACGGTTTCTTGATACATATTAACAAATTAAAAAAAAAAAAATAAAAATGAAAATAAAAAAATAAATTTATTTTTCAAATCGATTTTTAAATGGAAAGGAAAGATTTTCTCGTTGTTGAACAAATTTTCATCACAAATTTTTTTTTTAATTAAAAAAAAATTAACTCAATATTCCGTGCCGTTAATAATGAAAGTGGACTAAATCATAAGTCCGAAATGTAAAGCAACGTTAAGAAAATCGGATGTTTTATTGTTCAAATCGAAATGGGATTTCAGATGAATTTGTCTTTGAATTCCATTTTGTAATTACAAAATATCCTGAATTGTATACGATGATATTGCAAACTAATTTTTTAAAACTAGATTTACATCATTTTCATAAAGACCGCCACAAATAATACAATAATAATAAGGACTTACATTTGTCAAGCCATGTTGTCAAGCCATGTTGTTTATTAGAAATAAAATAATGGCAATATTTTTGCAAAGAAAAATAATTTTTCTTTAAATTTATTCCAAATGAATACTTAAATGAAAACATTTTTGTTTTAAATTTTAACGAAATTCAAGCCATACTATGTGGCACACACTACACACCATATTGTGTAGCAAAAGTGAACGTTTCAAAATCATATGTTTCTGTAGGCACATATAGAAATGAAATCTTTTGATATCCTTTAATTGCCGCTGTTTTTCAAATATTTTTCAAGTACAAAACTACATCTCTGCATTAAGTTTTACCACTCCATTTTATTCAAGTAAAGTTACAATAACGTTCAAAAACAATGTGGATTATTTGGCGGAGCCTACAGCCGCATAATTTTAAGTAAATTTCAAAACTATGATGAAATTGTCTTTTTCACTTTCTTCAGGCTTTAAGTCTAGATTACTTGATTTTGAAGTTAAGTATCTGGAAGTTGCGGTAGTCTAGTAAGTAGTGTGTTAGCTTATTAGACGAAAGGCCACGGTTCAAATCCCCGGTTAAACATCAAAAACGAAATATGAAAAAAATGTTTGTTCCGCCGATTTCTAGCAAAAACTGTGAGGATAAAAATAAAATTGCCACGAAAAGTTTCTCAGAAAAAATCTGTCATTCGGAGTCGACTTTAAACTATTGGTCCCGCCTTTCATGTATAAAATTCAGAAACACAACATAAGTGATGTCAGCAGCTAGGCCGTAATCCTGACTGAAGGATTGTAATGGCCAATTATGTATGTTTCAGATTCCAAAACATTTTCCCAGCTGGCCTAGACATTTTTTGGCGGCCGCTTAATTTTTTTTTTTTGAAAATTTTAAAAGTGTGATGAGATTTTTTTGCGCCCTCACCAGGGTCATGTATCTCTATCGCTAACGTTTACGTGCAATAAAGATGTTGGTTGTTATAATTCAATACAACTTAGGAACACGTTATCATAATAAAAGAGTTCATTAAGCGTTTGGTAAGCATTTGATGTCATGTTGGGAAAGTAATGCCGGCGCGTAAGATGTGCGGAAGACAGCGTAACAACATGTTGATGATTTGCTAAGGTTTATAAAGGTTTATGGTACAAATTTCCCTTTTGGAAGAAATATTCGAAAAATAAATTATTTTAGAAAGTAGGATTATGGCCTAACTTCTCACACCACCCGTGTTATGTGTGTTAATTTAAATATGAGCGGCGGAATCTACAGTTCGAACGATCGATTTTTGAGAAACTTTTCATGGCAAAATTATTTATTCTCGGAGTTTTTGCCAAAAGACTGCTGAGAAACAGAGAGAGCTATTTTGTAAGAGACCCATATGCTGGGGCTTTAGCCAACACACTATCTACTAGACTATGCGCGCTTTAATATGCATTTACTAATTGAGCAAAAGGACCATCAGCTTCCTTAAATATCATGCGAATAGTTTCCTTCAATAAATAATTTTCTGATGAAATTCATTTTCATTGAAATTAGCACACGAATAAAAAATAAATGAAAGCCACAGGTTTTCTGGACTATAATGATAGAGGAAAATATTCTTTTTTCGTATTGTCCGCTTACTTTGCTAATTCTTTCATCATGTTTTTTATAAGCGGTTAAACTTATTCGAATTTTTCTTCTTTTCTTTATTTTTCAGTATTTTTTTTTTTGGTACAATATTAAAATGTTTTTTTTTTAAATTTTTCAAAAAATTTTTCCAACTTTTTTAAAAAAAAAAAAATTTTTTTTTTTAAATTTTCCACACCAAAAACACGCGCTTTTCTTTACTTATAAGAAAATATTTTCCATGCTTTTCGAATAATTTTTTTTTTCAAATATTTGCCAATGGAATGGAATTTTTGCAATACTATTACGCTGGCAAAACAAAAGAGGAGGAGGAGTAAAGGCATTGTTTATTTAGTTTTTTAAAAAGGTATTTTAAACTTAAAAAAATTTCCATAAATTTCTGTTGAATAATAATGATAAGACATTAGAATATTACTGTGTACATACATACATACATACATACATACATACATACATACTGTATTTGTTAATGAAAAAAAAAATACAACAAAATCTGTATTGTTATTGACCGACTACTGTCAGTACAAACTAAACAATGTGCATACAATCGAAATGTCTAGCTCCTACAAACAACAAATTTGAATTTGTTACCTGTAGTACCTGTGGAAAAATAGGCAGATAAACAATAAATTTGTCAATAAGATTTTAAATTTGACTGTATGTACTCTTAGCTAAAACGCATTGATTGATGCATTTTTCGATAGTTTTTCAAGGCACTTTTTATTGGCTTCTTCAGTTAAAAATAACACGGAAATTCATCTTGAAATTAATTGTTAAATAGAAGTAGGAAATTATGTGCAGTTTGTACCAAACACCTCAAGTATTTCAACTACGTTGTCTGCTTAGATTCACTGGCTTTAAGCAAACGGAACATGTAGGAAGATTTTAGTAGAAAAATTTGGCAATTTATCCTCTACAGCTAAGGCATCTTACGGATTAATGCCACCATTTAAGCATCTCATATGCGAAGGGGGGGGTGAGTGTTTGGATGGGTAGTAAGTCAACAAGCCCTTGGTTTTTAATTAAAACACAGAAAATTGCATGAAAAAAAATTACTTTGTTTTTAACTCAATCGGTTTAAGGCCACAAGGAGTACTCACTTGAGTTTAAAATTCAAAATTACGATGGTTTGTGCAAAAACAAATCGCGGCCTATGTCTTGGATGTTTGCAATTGAATTTTCTCATGTCTACAGGCGTTCATTGGCTTGGTACAAAATAACTTTTGTTGTGGCCAAATGTGATCGTTTTTCTGTTAAATCTTCATTAAAGGGACCCACTAAGTTGGCCCCTTGATTGTTGTATCCTTTTTTGGAAGGCAATAATAAGGATTATACTACGTGTTCGTCATGACTTTATTGCTTTACAAACCCATCTTCTTTCGCTGCGATAGGTTTTGTTAAACCTACTGAAAGCTTTTTTATGTTCGAAGTATTTTGAAAGAGCCATTCGGTGGAAAACCTCATTCTAATTGTAGCTGAACAATGCAAAAAACATTTTGAACTTCATTGTTGTCTGTTTTCCAGAGGAACCTATTGTTTTCTCTGTTGTTTAGTTACTGGTGCGTTATGGTGGACCTACACTTTGTCCATGGTGACTAAATGTCACAAGAACTCAAGATTATTGTGAATAAACAACGTCAAATACTCTTGAGAAGTTGCCACAAGATTGCAAGAAAACACCAGTCAAGCAGATAACTTTCCTGATCATCTCAAATGAAATCACTGAGTTATGCGAAATGCCTGTGGCTACCACACTTTGTTGCAATTTCTATTGAGGGAAAATGGCTATCAAGCCGATAACTTTCCTGATACCCAGGAGATCATCTCAAATTGAAATCATTGGCCCATCGCTACCATGGTTTGTTGCAGTTTCTATCAACACTACACAATATCGTGTGAGTTTTTCAATTGTTTCGCGCTTAACTAAGCATCCGACGTCCCTACTTGCACCGTAAATTTTTACCATTTAAAATAGGAGATATTCTCCACTGATGCTGGGCCATGTGTTCGAACTAGGTGACCAGCTTACACTAATAAGACAAGAGGGTGCAGCGCTTATCATTATATTAGGCTTCAACCCGTTTGTATTATAAATGGCAGAAGAAGAGTTCCACACAAGGCCTTGTAACGTCCACAGGCCAATTGACAAAGAACGGATATGATCTGCGAGATAGACGAATACATGCAAACATACATACATACATAATTGGTCATTACAACACTTCAACCAGGATTACGACTTAGCTTCTCACACCACTTATGTTGTGTCTGAGTGGCAGGACCTACAATTTAAGGTTGACTCCGAACGACAGATTTTTGAGAAACTTTTCATCGCAATTTTTAGTTACTACCGGGATTTTTTGACAGAAATCTGCTCAGAAGAAATAGCCAAAGAGGAAATATTTTTTCATATTCCGTTTTGTTGGAGATTTCTATCCTGGCCGCACGTCTAATAAGCCAACACACTACCTAGTAGCCTACGACGGCTTAGCGAGACAGGCGAATAGTGTGTAAAACCATAGGATTTTTAGGATCCAATACTTAAGTTGAATGTGCAGAATTCTTATAATATTTATTAAGCCTAGCTTGAGTTGAAGTGCTAGTTTTTCGCCAAAAAAAAAATTAAGCTTAGCAAGCCTACGAAATTTCCTTTTCAAATCATACAGCAGAGCAATAGCATTTAATGGCTGCCAAGTTTAAACTAAAAGGCGAGGCTTTTTCAAATATTGACAGCAGTAACTTAAGAAATAGTTCTTGACAAAACCAGTGTTGCCCATTGACTAAAAAAAAACTGTTAAATTAATTTCTCAATTTTAATAAAGCAAGTCAGTCGTGCTATTAATGGCTGCCAAGTTTAAACTAAAAGGCGAGGCTTTTTCAAATATTGACAGCAGTAACCTAAGAAATAGTGCTTGACAAAACCAGTGTTGCCCATTGACTAAAAAAAACGGAAAATTAATTTCTCACATTTTAATAAAGCAAGTCAATCTTTATAAAAACTAAAACTTATTTTGATTATGAAGAAAAAACTCATAATATTTGTTGTATTGATTAAAAAAATAATTGAAAAATAAAAAATTGATTAAAAATTTAATTGAAATTATTAAAGCAGATCTAATTCTAGGTGTCAACAAAGTCAAAATACAAAGGCTATGAAGTATTTAAACTAGTGTACCTAGTAATTTAAGTCCATTAGTTGGTTATCTCATGTATTATGCGAATGATATTTAATTATTGAAATTAGCTTAGTAATTACATGTTAATTGTTAATTGTTTATTAATTTTTAAATATTTGTATGCGTTTTTTGATCGTTTATTTCCCTTTAAGTATAGCCAGTCAGTTTGACAGTGTAATGCCAAGTAGAGTGCTTCCATTTTTATGAAAAAATTTCAAATGAATTGCGTGTTTTAAAGAAATAAATTTCCATTTGCATTTGAAAACAATTATTGTATGGATTATTTATTGTTTATTTTAGTTAAATATGTTCAATTTTTAATTTATTAATTATTTATTAATTTATTACTGCACCGTTTTTAATGCATTTTAACGCGTGTTAAATGTCGTTTCGTTTTGTTTTGTAAAAAAAAATTTAAATTCAAAAAAAAACCTGCAAGGAATTTGAAGAGAATTGAAAATGAAAGAAAATTATTCATAAATTTAAAGCATTTATTAGATACCAACCTTTATTTACTTCTTAATTAATTTAAGCTGCAGTTTGTTACTCCTTTTTTGCTATTAAAATTAAGAAAAAATAATTTTTTTAAATTCCCAGAAATTTAGCATTAAAATCCCCAGTTTTTTTTTTAATTATTTTATGGCCATATTTTATGATTTTGTGGTGGCTGTTTTCTGCACAAAAATTCATTGCCAATTTCTTACACTACCTGTCTGTCCTTTTATACTTACTTCCTGCATCTTGCTTTCACAACATTTCTTACCTTTTTTTTTTCTCATTCGTTTACTACTTCAACACTTTCTTTACAAATTGTCATGGCGTTGTTGTCGCCTGTTTATTTTCAAAACGCCTCTTGATTGTCAAACTGTTTAGGCAATACAAACCCAACGTTTTCGTCAATCCATTAAGACGATTATCCGTTAATAACTCTCCGTCGTACGCAAAATAACCAGACAGCCGTCGCTTAAAGCCAACAAAACATTTTTTTTGTGTGGCGTAAATAGAAATTAAAATCCTTTGATTGTTCTAGGGTCACACGAATCGAAAAATTCCACGAAACTATTACTGGAAAAATATTTTAAAAGCCGTTGGTCTTAAGCCTCAAAACCAATAAAAAAAAATAAAACTCGAACATGACTTTCCATCGTTGTTGGCATAATTTTCAAGAAAACCTGACTTAATTTGTTTATACTTCAAGGGGTTTCAGTCCAAGAAATATAATGATATTTTGGGGCGATTAAAAAAATCTCAAATGTAACTTCCCTAAGACTAAATCTGTAAACACATTAAACGCAGCACTTGCAGCGTGGCAACATATTAGAAATAGAATTCACGCTGATGCGTCGTCCTATGAGATTAAGTTCTATTTACGCTCGCAGCAATGAAGCCATTCATGATGACAATGATAGGATTATGATGCGAATGGTGTAAAAACTACTTCACATTTTACTCAACACTACTACTCAGGTAGTAGGCTTGTAGGCAGAGTATAAGAACTCTCTCGCATGGAGGAATGCAGCTATGTTAACACCATATAAACAACTTCAAACATAATTTCCTGGAGACTAATGCTATAAACACATTAGAAGCAGCAGTTGTGGCGCGGCAATTTATTAAAAATTGTATACATGCTGCTGCGCTGTCCTAAGGTTAATTTCTATTTTCGCTCGCGAGATTGAGAGTTATTGTTTGCAGTAAAACGAATACCACAAACACATTAAATGCAGCAACTGCGGCGCGGCAATATGCACTCATGCACGCGCACTTTTGGGACTTTAAGGCAAATTTAGTGACTGGCGATGTGATTACATATTTGATGGATAGACACCTAAGGCTAGGCTCACGCCTGCAATAGTACTATTAAACACTGGAAGAGATTTCTGTGTATATACACTCCAGGATTGCGTATGTATACACATGATTTTACATTTTTATCAAAGAATGGTGCTTAGGCGTGAAGCTTATGTCTGGTTAAATGACTTGGCTACGTTAATAATAAAAATTGCAGTACTTGCAGCAACTGCGGTTATCAAGCCGTTAACCAATCACTAGTACACCCCTTAAAATTGAATGTTTAAAGCGGTTTAAACGCTGACGGCATTGTCGGTGCTTATTTCTTTTGAAAGAACCAAGGAGCTTGCAATTACGTTGAATGACGAGCAGTATCCAGTTCTGCTGACAAAATTTTTGTTTCTAAAATTTCATCAGCTAAGCATCAATGGTATTTGGAACCAATAAGATATCAAAACTTGTCATACAGCGTGCCAATCGATTTCTTTCTCTAGAGTTTACTGGTGCTCTTGTTCTTGCAATTTAATGTCTGAGGATTACTGTTTATTGGGGCTTTGGTAAGTTATTGATTTATGCCGATTAACTGGGAACTTTGGAAGCCCTAGAGCTCTTACAGAATTAAACAATATTTCTTTAGAAGTTTTACGAAGAGTTTGATCAACTCCAATAAATTTTCCTTTATGAATTTAAGGATTAATTGCGCCAACATACGGTTTGATACGATGGTGTAATCCTTAATAATTTAGGAGTAATTTTCTTTGGAAAAGAAGGAAAACAGTTTTCCAAAGAAAAAGCACATTTAAGGCGGGAGTCTTGTACGCAATGTGGTCGTATTGGAAACCTGGATAAAATTATTTAAATTCCTTCTTCCTAAGCCTAAATTTTATTTAATTTTGTAAAGATTACCTGCTTCTTACCACATTTTATGTCCACACTTACTTACCTTTTTTGAGACAAAAAAAAAAAAACAAGGAAAGGAAAACGTGTCCACCTACCACCACTTGAGAACTCAACAAACAATACATAATCAATTAACGAATGTATCCTGTGTGCCTATTTTTTCCTTTTTCTTTTTTGCAAAGAAAAATATTGCAAAATTTGCTTTTGGCCATTAAGAAGGAATATAAACGATTTCCCTATAAAAGGATTACAGTGGGGTGTCGACTAAGCGCATTAAAGGACGTCACAACAGTAACCATTAAACAAAAAGAAAGGCGACAAAAGGCAAAAGAAATTTAAATCCCTAATGTCTTCTATACAAGTTGAGTTTGTTGTACAATAAAAAAAAAACCAAAATTGTTGTTGGTAGTTTATTGCCAAAATCTTGAAAACAAAGAAGAGAAATTTTCGTTTCTAGGAAATTTTTTGTGAAAATCGAGAGAAAAAAAGATTTCCTTAAGCCCTAAGGCACAGAGAGGCATGCATAAGCATTTCCTTAAGATAAATTTCTTATTTCGTTACGATAATTTACTTAAAAAAAGAAATTCTTTAAAAATTATCGATGTTGTCGATGACATATCTACGACAACAACATCATCATCGACAGCAAGCGCGTCACATCACAATCATATGTTACCGAAAAAAAAATGAAATTTTTGTAAATTTTCTGGTCTGTTCTGCTGGCTTTAATGTGTTTATTTACACAAAATCTACACTCTCTGGTGAAATTTTCAATCGTTAATACGTAGAATTCCTTCCATTCGCAGTTTTTTTGTTGGAAAGATTGATGATTGCCTCGCTTAAAGGTCAATGTCATAATAAACATGACTTGTGGAAAAAGAATTAAGGATCTGAACCTCTCTCTTTCTCCTTGGTCTGTGTACCATGTTTTCAACACTTAACATCACTCTGCGCGTAAAATGTTGTCTTTCATTTGGTGTGTAGGCCATTACTTTTATTCCAATGGTCGTTGGTCTGTAAATTCTTATATGATTTGGGCCTGCTCTTTAAAACCAACAAAATCGATATAAAATTGTGAAATAAAATATTACGCGAAACCATTTTTATTCTTTCTTATCTTTCTTTTCGTTTTTCAGTTTGTTTTGTAAATAAATTAAATGCGAATACTTTTCTTGTTTTTTTTACTTTGAGATGAAAAGATAATTTTTTTCTTTAAAGGCAGAAAAAAAAAATATGGTTGAACTTACCTTGTGGCCGGGTTATACATTTTAAATCTTGTTTTGTTACTTTACCTGCAAAGGAGTGATGAAAGAAGAGAAGGAAATTAATTTTAATTATTTTTGTTCATAAAAGAAATCTAAATTACTAAAGTATTCAATAAAATATAATTTATGATTGTGGGAATTATATCATTGACGTAATATAGTTACCAGAATCATAATTCCTATAAGTGACTTGCCCCTAATCTGTGATTGAAAATTCATTTGGAAATTGGATAAGAGAAGCAATTGTACATTTTATAGATTTTTAGTTTAACTTTAATTCTATCGGGTCTTTCATTAAGCGTTGCCTATTTTGAAATTTAAATAAAAACAAAGTGTGTTTGAGATATCAGGGAAACCTCTATGCATTTGAAAGATCTTTTGATGACATTTGAAGTCGCCGTAGTCTAGTAGGTAGTGTGTTGGCTTTTTAGCTGAAAGGCCAGGGTTCAAATGCCCGGACAGAGATCAAAACGAAATATGAAAAAATATTTCTTCGGCGGCTTCCTCTCAGCAGATTTCTGGCAAAAACTTTAAGCACGACTTTAACAACACTAAATATGGAAAAAATATTTCTTCGGTGATTTCGCAGGCTCAGCAGATTTTCGGCAAAAACTCTGACAGAAAATAAAATTGTCATGAAAAGTTTCTCTAAAAAAATTTTCGTTCATGCATAAAATCAACACATACAACATAAGTGGTGTGAGAAGCTAGGCAGTATTCCTGACTGAAGGGGTGTAATGGCCAATTATGTATGTATGTACATATGTAAGTATTGATGCCATTTTGTGTGGAATATAGTATCGTTCAAATGTCTATCTCAGCTTTTCTGGGCGGAGCACATCAGAAACGTCCAAAGACTAAATTACCCTAAATTAGACCGATGATATGGATTATGTTGCCTTTAAGGACTGCTGTGCTGTATGGCTTATCCACCAATACCTGCGCCTTAAGGAGAGCACACAAGAAAGAGTTTAACGGGGCCAAACACCAGGGATTCGGTGGTCAGTTCACAACATCTTCAAGTGACCATGACCCCAAATCGCTTGTGCAGAATATTCCAAGCAGCATAAGCTATGTGGCACATAGCGCTGTCCTATTGAAACTAACTGTCTTCGGTGCTCAGATCATTCAATTTGGGAAAAAACAAGAAGATGGAAGATGAATCTCAGCCGGGCTGTGCGAGTAAATTAAGAAACTTTAAGGGAAACTGCAGTAAACGTAGCCTAATAAGTAGTGTGTTGGCTTATTATGTATGAGGCCTCGGTTCAAATCCCACGTCAGACAATTCCAACACAACAAAATAAGAAAAAAATATTTCTTCCTCTCATCAGATTTATGACAAAAAACTCTGAGCGTTCAATAAAATTGCCATGAAAAGTTTCTCAAAAAATCTGTCGTTCGGAATCGACTTTAAACTGTAGGTCCCGCCACTCGTGCATAAAAATTAACACAAACAACATAAGTATTGTGAGAAACTAGGTCCATAATCCTGGCTGAAGAGTTGTTACGACCAGTTATGTGTGTATGTATGTTTGTAGTCTAGTAAGTAATATGTTGGCTTATTAGGCGTAAGGCCACGTTTCAAAAATCAGTTCAGACATCACCAACGAACTAATATGTGAAGAAATACTTCTTCTGTCACTTCCTCAAAAAAAAAAAAAAAAAACTCTTAGCGTTCAATAAAATTGTCGTAAAAAAGTTTCTCAAAAATTTCGCGTTCGGAATCGGCTTTAAACTGTAGGTCCACCTGCTCATGTATAAAAATTAGCATACAAAACATAAGTGGTGTGAGAAACTAGGTCCATAATCCTGGCTGAAGGATTGGTACGCATAAGTTTGTGAGAACATAGGTTGTAGTCCTGACTAAATGGGTTGTAATGAACAATTCTGTATGTTATGTGCGTGTGTATGTAGTCATTTACCTTAGTGCCAACGTCGTTTCAAAGAAATGTGGACCGATGGCGTACCAAATCAAAATCCACATCAAACAGTGACTTTTTCTGAAATGCATTGAACACTCTTCGAACTTATGTGGATTGGTTTCTTCCAAATTTGAAAATTTTGTTTATTCACGTACCCATTCATCTTGAAATAGTCCTCATCACTGAATATGATGAAGCGTGTCATACGTTACCGAACTTAAATACCATTTTGATGGAAATTTATTAATTTCTAGTATATTCGCCCACAGTGATTTGGCAATACATACTCAGTAAATGAGAACTAATTTCATAGACGTAAGATACCTTTAAAGGGTCATCTAAGTAGTCATGACATGAAAATGAAAGTTTGATCACATCTGTGGAAGAGAACTGGCATATCAAGATTAAATTAAAGTCCGCCAAGCTAACCCTACAATGGTATTGTGTAGGAGGTCCAATCGAAATATTGTAGGAGCGGTAACAGGTGTTTGCCTTAATGTTAATGAACGTTAGCCAGAAGAAATACGATGATAGATTGCAAAATAGCTGGTTGAAGAAACGATCGTGGATAGATGTGTTCTACGAGAAAATATGGAATTGTAGGGCATCAGTCTCTTTAGTTAGAGAACATATTGGAATACATAACACATGGAAACAACAATGGGAAATACATATGGAAGCTGGATTAATAATTGAATAGATTGGAGGGACTTGCTGTAATTGCACACGCAGTCAATGATCTTTAAAATACGGTTCGAGGCACTGATCCCTGATTATTTGATTTTTGTATTCCATATGGGACTTTTTACCCCCACCTGCAAAATACATACGTATGCTGGGCCGATATACCAAAACACATTAGACATTTTCACGCTGGTGGGTCCACAAACCACATTGAGACTTCTAATGCGATTTTATTTGCTGATTGTTCGTCAGAAGTTTCTCACTTTTGAAGAGCTCGTCAGATGAATCTGAATGGCAAATACTGTTGCCATTAGCAAAAGAACAAATAGGATTAGAAGATAAGGTGACCAGAGATACACCCCAATATAATGTGAACTCATCTGATGAGCCAGTCAGTCACGTGCATAATTAGAATACAAAATTTTATTTTCTCTCCAGGAGATCAAATCAATATTTTAATCGTTTATGACAGCCTAATCGGCTGTGTAGGTTATCTTCCAGACCTAGACCACTGTGGTTAGCAGTTTACCAATGCCTTTTGTGAGTGGTTTTATTGGATTTAAAATTTAAATGCGAAACATTTTCAGAGGCCTTTTTGTGGCCATTTTTTTGTGGTCATCATTTGAATAGTTAATCGTTAGTCAAGGTTATATTTGTTAAACGATTTATTTCTTGTTGTAAACTTAAACCATTTAGAATGTCCTTTTTCCAGCCTTTCATGCCATTTGTTTGTTTCTCTTCTTCTGTTAATGCTAAGCCGGGTGTCACTAAATCCCTGTGCTTGCTTAATCCCTTACATATGCACCATAATATAATGACAACAACAACAGCAGCAAAGAAAAAAAATTCCTTTTTTTTTTTTGACTGACATTTGTACAAAAAAAAAAAAAAAAAAAAATAGAAGACGAACAACAAAAACCATATGATTAGCAACCACATACAGCACTTACACGATGTTTTTACAGCTCTAAGCCTCTTCAAAAACCGAGACTTTAAGTGCCAACTCTGACTTTTCGCTTCATTGCATATGCCTAACAACCATCGTATGAGAGAAGGAAGGGCAAAGAAAGGGGGGGGGATAAACATTCATCATCTTATTTCGTCATACTCTGATTTTAAAATATCCACAGTGTATGCACACTGTTGTTTTCCTTTAAAATATCGATTTTCATTCAATTTTCCAAAATTCTAGGAAAAATTTTTTTGAAATTCTTTTGGGGAAATGAAAATAAAATGAAAATGAAAATGAAAAAAAAACTAAAAGAAAATAAGAAATTCAGGAATCGCAGCATATGCCAATGAGTAGTACTGGCTGACTGCAGTTGTAAAGATCATGGATGGGTTCGATGCTTCAAAATTTTAGGGAAGAAGAATTACAAGCCAAAAAAAGAATTAAAAAAAACAACAACAACTAGAAAAACAAAAACAAATATGTTTTGGATTAAAATAAAATTAAAAAAAAAACCCAAGAGTATTGTAATTGATTTCATATTTATTTTGATATTTTATGGATTGCTTCCTAAAAAAAAAATAAAAAAAATTCCTGCAAAAAAATTATAAGCAGGCCATAGCAACTATAGGTTGCCCTATTCTAGAAATAAATCCTAACATAGGCTTTGATTGTTTTCGACAGCAATCGGCGTTAGTAGTGTACTGAAAGGTCTTAATTTTGGTTAAAGTAGGTGCCTAACTATCAGATCAAACAGTTACCATGTAATTTGGCTGTCAAAAACAAACTCAATGATGCAACTTCTGCAGATTTTAACAGAAGTGAACCGACAGATTTGTAGCTGTCTTTGGTAGAAATGATTAACTTTCTATTTAAAAAGCGTGAACCCAAAAATCATTAACTTATTGCTGCTTCTGTATTTGAATAATGTCTCGGCCTATGTCTTAGGGCATAAACTGCTTCTATACTAGACTTAGGCTACCTATCTTTGAGGCCGCTGGGGTAATTCTAATTTCTTCCACCACATTGCAGTGTGAAATTTTTATTTTTGCATAGATCGCCTTCTGAATTTTAAATAAGTGCCAGTTTGACAAAGTGTTTGACAGACTCAAACAAATTTTTTTTAAGTCCCTGCGTAGGATGAAGCTCCTGCGCTGACGAACTTCCTTCCTAGTTTGGTGGAATTCGGTCAGTACAGGGACTACATTAACCTGTGGCATCACAACGGGCCGCTATGCGTGTTTAAGTGAGTTTTGGTAATCAGACCAACTCACTTCGACTTAACCTAAGATTTCTTAATTCTGAAAGTGCTGGTTATAAATGGGAAAAGTGGTGTAATTTCTTTCTGTTGCCATCTTCAAGAGATATCGCTTGAATACCTATAAGTCAAGTACCAGTAATCATATCCACCATGAAGTGTGAGGTATGCGGCATCTGTAAAGGCCAATCAAATCAGATATTCTGTTGTTGTAATAAAGGTACCAAATCTGCCTTATTATAGCAGAAGCTGGTTACTTGACACGTCTGACTTGCATTATCGTGCCCAATTTAGTGTCGTTGCTAGCTTATCATAGCAGAAGCTGGTTGTCTAACACGTCTGACTTGCGCTATTGTGCTCAGACGGGTGTCGTTGCTAGCTTATCATTGCAGAAGCTGGTTGTCTAACACGTCTGATTTGCGCTATAGTGCTCAGACGAGTGTCGTTGCTAGCTTATCGGCGTCTAAGTTTTCTTAATAGCTGTGAAACCGGAGATATTCGTTGCTTTTCATGAAATAGCTTATGAAACTGTTATTATCTTAGGTTGGGTTCTGTTACAGTAAACTAATCCCATTCTTAGCATGATAAACTTGGTTAAGGAAACTTAAAAATATAGGAACATAATGAAAAAAAGAGCGGGAATATACTTTGAAGATGATATAGCACGTTGCCACAAAGTCTCGAAGTATGTTTCCTTCTCATTGTTTCTTTGCTTTGCTTTGGTTTCATTAACACTCCCAGAAAAGTCCTTATTTGGCCAGGCAATTCATTCAGACATACCTACATATGTCCAGTCACAAAGTGTCTAGTCATAGACAGTCCAGTAATTATACAAGCTAGGAGCCTGATTAAATTCTTGACAAGAAAACAAGAGGGCTCCGTTCGTTCGCCTTGCGCGAGTAAACTAAAGTATCATGGGAAAACTGGTTTTATGGATGTATTACACATGTGTTCCGTTCTCCTATCGTAAAATCCTAAACCAGGAAGGGCAATCTATATAACCTATCGGTAGCTTTGAAAGACTTGTTCAAACTTTACAGTGACACGCTCTTGAGACAGTTCAGTTCATGGAATACACATGCACCAAAATCTTTAAGTATTTGCTGCAGTTACATTGGTATTGGTTGCTCATCATAAGAACTCATGCAATATGAATAGTATGGTTAACCTATACAGTCAAATACATATGTAGTACCTGGATTAGAGCCCTTTAGTTAGGATTACAACCTAGCTTCTCACAGCGTCCATGTTCATGAGTGGCCGGAGATACATACGGCTTACCCTCGACTTGATAGATTTGAAGTTAATTTTTAAAACCACGGTCATTTTTCTCTTCGCCCCCAATTGGATCGAACCTGGATAGCTCGAACTATGTTCGTAGAATGAAAAGGGGGAGGAATAAGTATAGATTTGCTTATCTTTTATAAATTGTTGTTCCACTATTTATCCAGTAGTCGTCGTAGTCTAGTAGGTAGTGTGTTGGCTTATTAGATGTGAGACCACGATTCAAGTCTCAGATCAGACATCTCCAATAAAACGAAATATGAGCAGCTGTCAGCTGATTCCTGGCAAAAAGCTCTGAGAGTAAATAAAAAATTGCCATGAAAAGTTTCTCAAAAATCTGTTGTTCGAAGTAGACTTTAAACTGCAGCTGCCGCCACTCATGTATAAAATTAACACACACAACATAAGTGGTGTGAGAAGCTAAGTTGTAATCCTAACTGCAGAGTTGTAATGATCATTTACGTATGTATGCATAGAGATGAACCAAACGTAAAAGGCATCCAAGTGCGTTTAATGTTTCCTATCTCCAAAATTGATTCTCTAAGCTGTTACAAACATTCAATAAAATGCACCACAGGCCTCCATAGTAATGTAGGGTGCAATAAAGAAAATATTTTCGTTTTTTTTTTTCTTCTTTTCGTTTAATTTTTATTTTCTTTACATGTGTTAAGAATATGTTTTAAAAAAATATTTCACTTTGCAAACGCCAAAGAATTATGAGCATGAAAATGAAAATGAAAATGAAGAAAGTAAACTGAATAAACATTAAAAGTCATTTTAAATTAAATTTAAATACTCGTATACAGGCCACATACATACATACATACATATTCACTTAAATGACAATTTTATTTTCAAATTTTATTTTTTTGCCTTCCTTGCAGCGTTTTATGATGAATTTTTTTCGGTGTTTAAATATCAAAGAACAAAAATATTTAATTTTTTAATAAATTTTTGGACAATTTGTTTTGTTTTGTTTTTGTTTTTTAAATAATTTATTCAGAAATATAATATTTATGAAATATTTGCGTGGGTTGCATATTTTGTTTTAAAAAAAAAAGAATTTTTTTTAAATTTTTAAAAATTCAAATACGATTTAATGTGAGAGAGAGAGAGGGGGAGAGAAAGACTTCATTTTAAATAATTTTTATTTTGGTTCTTCTTCTTCTTCTTTTTCTCATTTGTTTTAATTTATTTGCTAAAGTTTCTATACGAATATTGTGTCTTAATGACCACCCACGTGAATTTTGCTTTTTTTGTTGAAGCAAATCTATGTCATATTTAAGCCATATTTGACGTTATAATAGCCATCCAAGCAACCAACCAACCATACAACAATAGTCGCATTAATAATAATAATAATAATAATTTAAGTTTCTTATTGTTGTTGTTTAAATAATAAATTCTGAAAGTGTTTGATTTTTTAATTTAAATAACCTGGTAATTTGTCAAAAAAAACGATTTTTTTTTAAAAAGATTTCAAAACCGATACCTTATGAAACCTTTATTAATAATTAATTAATGAAATTATTATTGTCATTTGAACAAAATTAAATGCAAAATAAATTTTTTTCTACCAGACGTCGGCACCAATAGCCACCGGGGATCCAACATCTTTGTCTGTCTACACACATAGGACACGAACATCAACAATGTTCGCTAAAAAGAGTGTAAAATTGCATTCAGTTTGCTTGTCAGCTTGTAAAGAAGGAGGTTCATGACGCCTTTCTTTAGCTTTCAATTATACACCCAAAAAACTATTACAGTAGGATTCACTATTTTCCAATGCGATTCACTAATAACAATGAGAAAAGATCTCCATTTTTGGAGGAACATTTTTCAAGTTAAATACGCAGTATTTAGGGATTTGGCACTGTACATTTGTTTCTATATTTTCCTCTACACATACATACGTATTATTAGGTTACACTTGAAAATATTACTAACAATTTTCCTCTGGCTTAACATATGCCTCTCACAAATCCGCTCACATTTTTTATCATGTTCTCTTTGTGCCGATGTCTGATTATGACGTCTACCATTGGTCGTATAAAATAGACTGAAAAGCAAACCTTTTTAATAAAATATCAAAAAATGCCCGATTTCGATTTCATTAATTATTTTTATGGTACTCTAATCCATTATAGGAGTTACACTTAATTTAATTGCTATTAAATAGTATAATTATTCGATTTAAATAAAACTCTAATGTAACCTTTTGGGTCGCATAGAAATAGAAATTTATAACTCAAATCAATACTTTGCACAAGCAATAGTCCACTTCGTATATCATGTTCAGTCAGTTTGATAAATAAGAATCCGGTTCCAACTCAACAGAATCAATAGAGGAAGTTCAAAGTGCTTAAAATAAGACAGGAACTATCAAACAGCTTATTCGATAGATCTCTCACTGTTTGAACACTACTAATGATGATGCCAGACGGCTTCTTTATCGCAATGAAAGCTTTTGCAGAAAACTGCTGAGAGGAAGTTGTCGAAAAAACTTTATTTTTGTATTATGCACACAACATGGCTTAAAGTTTTGACTAAATTGTTGTAATTGTTGCAGTAATATGTGATATGTGAGTAAATTCCTCTTACATATATAAGAAGCGTTGGGTATTAACGATCGAACTTCTTTCCCTTCTATCCGCTGCAAATGATTTATTATTCTTACGGATTTATAACATCAACCTCTCATTTAATGTTTAACGAGTCTATGTACAGCGTGTTGACGTACGTACGTAATGTTTTATTACATCTCCTCAGTCTGGCTTACAACCTAGCTTCTCACACAACTTATGTTGTGTGCTTTAATTCTTATCCACAAGTGACGGGAACTATAGTGTAAAATCGGCCCCGAACGACCAATTTTTTTTTTTATTTGAGAAACTTTATGACAAATTTTGTTTCATCCCAGAGCTTCTGGCAGAACACTGCTGAGATAAATTGTTGAAAAACATGCAGTTTGATCCTAAGCCTCACGTTTAATAATCCAACACACTACTCATTGGACTACTTCGAAATGAATGGAAAAGGTTTGTAATGGTCATGGGTTGTAATTGCTTTCAAAACTCTGCGGCTTTGGTACTGCCCCTAATAGCTAAGTTGGGAATTTCAGTCATTTGCAGTCCTGGCATTAATAGAGAGATTTCTGCAGTCGCCGTAGTCTAGTAGGTAATGTGTTGGCTTATTAGACGGAAGGCCTTATTATGTATGTTCTGCATATAACATGATCACTTCAATTGGGGTTCGACCAATACGACCTGATCACTGCTGATGGTAATTGTTCAGAAAATATGCTTAATTCGTCTCAGGTATCAGTTGACAAAAATCTGAATTCTTTTGAGGTCATAACGAGCACCATTCCATCTATATAAGGCAACTGCCTTTACGCAACATAACATAATTGCCATTATAACCCTTTAGTCAGGCTTACAACCTCGCTTCTCTCACCACTTATGTTATGCCATTGATTTCATTCTTATTTTTAATGGGTACTACTAACTCCATATGATTAATGTAATTGTAATTGCTATTTAAATAGCTATGAATTAATTCGATTTAAATAAAACCCTAATGTAACCTTTTTTGTCGCATAGAAATAGAATTTATAACTCAAATCAATACTTTTGCAAAGCAATGAGTCCAACAGTTCGTATATCATGTTCAGTCAGTTGATAAAAAGAATCCGGTTCCAACCAAAGCAATCAATAGATGGAAGTATCAAAGATGCTTAAAACTAAGACAGGGAACTATCAAAACAGCTTATTCGGATAGGATCTCTCATGTTTGAACACTACTAATGATTGAGGCCAGCGGCCTTTATCAAAAAAATAAAAGAAACAAAAATTGAAAGCTTTGCCAGAAAACTGCTTGAGAGGGAAGTTGTCAAAAAAACTTTATTTTTGTATTATTCGCACACAACATGCTTAAAGTTTTGACTAAATTGTTGTAATTGTTTGCCAGTAATATGTGTATGTGAGTAAATTCCTCTTACATATATAAGAAGCGTTTGGGTATTAACGATACGAACTTCTTCCCTTCTATCCCTGCAAATGATTTATTATTCTTACGGATTTATTAACATCAACCTCTCCATTTAATGTTTAACGAGTCTATGTAAACAGCGTTGAGTTTGACGTACGTACGTAATTGTTTATTACATCTCCCTAAGTCTGGCTTACAACCTAGCTTCCCACAAACAACTTATGTTGTGTGTCTTTAATTCTTATCCACAAGTGGAGGAACTATAGTGTAAAATCGCCCGAACGACCAATTTTTTTTTTTATTTGAGAAACTTTTTATGACAAATTTTGTTTACTCCCAGAGCTTCTGGCAAAACACTGCTGAGATAAATGTTGAAATGTATGACATGCAGTTTGATCCTAAGCCTCACGTTTAATAAATCCAACAAATACTCATTGGACTACTTCGAAATGAATGGAAAAGGTTTAATGGTCATGGTTGTAATTGCTTTCAAAACTCTGCGGCTTTGGTACTGCCCCTAATAGCTAAGTTGGGAATTTCAGTCATTGCAGTCCTGGCATTAATAGAGAGATTTCTGCAGTCGCCGTAGTCTAGTAGGTAATTGTGTTGGCTTATTAGACGGAAGGGCCTTATTATGTATGTTCTGCATATAACATGATCACTTCAATTGGGGTTCGACCAATACGACCTGATCACTGCTGATGGTAATTGGTTCAGAAAATATGCTTAATTCGTCTCAGGTATCAGTTGACAAAAATCTGAATTCTTTTGAGGTCATAACGAGCACCATTCCATCTATATAAGGCAACTGCCTTTACGCAACATAACATAATTGGCCATTATAACCCTTTAGTCAGGCTTACAACCTCGCTTCTCTCACCACTTATGTTGTGTGCGTTGTTTTATACATGAGTGCGGGACCTAACAGTTTAAATCGACTCCACCGACAGATTTTTTGAGAAATTTCATAGCAATTTTATTTCAATCGCAGAGTTTTTGCCAGAAGTCTGCTGAGAGTAAGTCGCCGAAGAAATATTTCTTTTCATATTTCATTTTTGATGTCTGATCGGGGATTCGAACCGTGGCTTTTCATCTAATAAGCCAAACATCTACCAACTAGACTATGGCGATTTCAACGCCTTTACACAGCAGCTTAAAAATCGAAATTTTCGTCAATAGTAGTAGAATGTGCAATCCACGTAGTTTAGTTAGGAACGAAGCAGTGCTCTTAATTAATCTTATCAGATTTGACAGTGCTACATGTCTTAAGCAGACCATTCCCGAAAACTATAGGCAATTGCACCGAAGTGCTTCGCGTGTGCCTCCTACGATAGTATAATGAACACACACAGTGTCCATTCATTCTAATCGCAAAGAGGATTGTTTAAGTCATGCAAAAAGTTTAGGAAGAGTCCCAAATCCTTACATGGCTAGATTTGCGTGCTTTCGTACCTCTTTCGCGAAGCAAGAAAATGACACCCTTATAGCCCAAAATTATTCAGTTTGGCCAGTTAGCATGGCAATCATTTCATATCTCGTCTCATTCCGAGGATTCCTGCAATAGCCTGTACTCACAGGTTCCGGCATACGCCCAAATATTTTATTGCCAATAACTATACCCTTTAGAAGCCTAATTGTTTCCCATTCAAAGGACAAGAGAATCTTTAACCGTACCTTGGTGGAGAAAAAGGTTTCTGAATGCTCTCCAAGTGTTTCTATTTGCCCTTAAACGTTAATTTTATTCTATCAAAGTGTATGATCTATTTATCGTGTGACTCACACGCTGTGAGTCACATAACGTACAATCCTTAACCAGTTTCCATGCCCTTTTTTAGTGACAAAAAAGTTTTATGAACACGTCCGTATATGTATGAGTTAGTCGGGTGTTTTCTTCGCCATACAAATCGGTGGAACTAGCATTAGTGTAGACATTATCTTGCTTCTTTTCTCTGTCTGTTAGAGAACTAACTTTGTGTTTTGCTTCCATATTTACTTAGTTAACTAATTAGTCATTACAACCCTTTAGTTAGTATTACAACCTTGCTTCTTGCCTTGCTTCTTGCTTCGTTATTCATGGCAAAACTCCTGAGCGTCGATAAAATTGCCCTGAACATCGGTCGTTCGGCTTCGTTCGAAATAATTATTTTGAATTTCTACCGAATATTCGTATTTAAATCTCAGTGTATATGCCTTCTATCATCAATTTAATTCAAATGACTGGCATTCCAAAAATTTTTGGTATGAAACCCTAGATTGACAGAATTATTGTGTGCTCGATATTACCCTTCGTTTAATAAAATTACAATAATGCCTGGCGATTAATTCTCTGTTTCAGTTCAGGTAATTCATCATTTCTTAGGTGTCGCACCAGACAGCTCCCCCTCCCCCCTACCTTATAAAGTACGAATATATTTCAAAATCGATACATTATTGACAAAAAACAAAAACAAAAACAAAGGAAAATAACCAGAACAAATCAAAATCGAAATCGAAATCGAAATAACAATCAACAGGTTGTTGATTAAAAGCGAGGAGTTTTTTTTTGTTGTTGTTGTTGTTGTGTTTTTAATAAATTTCGATAAAAATCTCATTCATTATAAACTATGTTGCTCGTATATAGAGAGAAGGAACAGAAAGAAATATTTATGAAGTCATTCGATTATTCTTCTCTACTGCAATCGCAATAAATTTTGTTATGGCATTAGAATTGAAAACAGAATAATAACGTAAACGACTGAACAATCAACTACAACGACAATATGTCTAGACGCAATCAAATGGTTTCTCAAAGACTTTTTACCAAACATTTCTAACCGCAATCATTGTGGACAACAACAATTTAACAAAGAAAAAGAAGAAAAAAAAACTACAAGAAAACATTTGTTAGAATATTTAACAAAAATAATGTAAAATATCAGGTCATATCTGGGGTATGTTATCGTTCTCATCAAGAGCAGCAAGAGCAGCAAAAAAGGCAGAAAAGAAAATATAATGAATGAATGAAAATGCTAGCAACGCATATATTCAATACATTTCAATGTGTATGTACTTCCTTACTTACTTATGCTATTTATTTCTGTATGTATGTATGTACGTATGTATGTATATACTGGTGTTTATATATGTACAGATTATATATTAGAGTTGTATGCCAATCCAAACGAATTGTAAACGAATTGAAATAGTTTTTCTTTTCTTGCTTTTGTTTTCTTTTCTCTTTTTTCTGTTTTCTTTGTCATTATTTTCTTTTGCTTAGTTTTTCTTTAGATTTTTTTTTTTTTTTTTTTTTTTTTTTTTTTTTGCGTTTTTTGCTGGGCCCAAACACACCTAATGAACTAGCAAATATGGCGACATTATTAAAATGAAAAATGAAATTTAGAAAGAAAAAAGTAAATAAAGTTGGTATAGAATTATCGCAATATAAGCGACAAGTAAGTCCAACCATATAATATACCCTACCACTATGTGCCATAAAATATTTTTTAAGTTTTTGTTTGACAGCTAGGGACAACTGCTAGTCTAGGAAAAATGTTTCTCATACGTAAGCATCAGGTTCCATAACAAGGACATCATTGTCATACTCTTATACATTCTATTGTACTGCCCTTAATCTAAAGGGTAAGCCATTTAAAGATTTAAATTTAAAAATTTCTTTTTTTAGTTGTAAAGCACAATTGTTCCGATTACATGCATGATTGGGCATTAAAACCCTTCAGTCAGGATTACAGCCCAGCTTCACACACAACTTATGTGTGTGTGTTAGAGTGGCGGGAGACCTACAGTTAAAAGTCGACTCCGAACGACAGATTTTTTTGAGAAACTTTTCATGACTTTTCTCAAAGCTTTTGCCAGAAATCTGCTGAGAGGAAGTCGCCGCAGAAATATTTTTTCAGATTTCGTTGTTCATGTCTGATCGGGGATTTGTACCCTGGCCTTTAGTGTAGTAAGTCAACACACTAGACTACGACGACTTGTTCCGGTTAGAAATGGAAAATTATTTCAATTCATAAAGCTACCACAACTGGTCTCACAGCAACTCATTCGATCGGACGAATTGTCTTGCACTCTTTCGAGTGTATGGTAATGTAATGTATGTCGGCAATGGCATCATGAATGTTTGCCATTAAATGCTCAACTGGCTTCACAGTACCTCATTCGATCGGACGAATTGTCTTGCACTCTTTCGAGTGTATGGGAATGTATCTCAGCAATGGCATCACGAATGTTTGCCTTTAAATGCTCAAATGTTTCAATGTTGTCGGCATAAAACTTTTCTTTAACTGCGCTCCACAGAAAATAGTCCAACGCTGTTAAATAGCAGCTTCTTGGCAGCCAATTGACAACAGAACTTCGACTTATTAAACGGCCATCAAACGTTTGACGCAATAAATCGATTGCGTCTATGAGATATTGAAGTCGCCATAGTCTAGTAGCTAGTGTGTTGGTTTAATAAACGAAAGGCCACTGCTCAAATCCCCGGACAGGCATCAAAATATGAAAAAAATATTTCTTCGGTGGTTTCCTCTCAGCAGATTTCTGGCAAAAACTCTGAGAGTAAATAGAAAATTGCCATGAAAAATTTCTCAAAAATCTGACGTTCGGAGTCGACTTTAAACTGTAGGTCGCGCCACTCATGTATAAAAATTAACACATACAACATAAGTGGTGAGAGAAGCTAGGTTGTAGTCCTGACTAAAAGGTTGCAATAGCCAATTATATATGTATGTATGAGATATGTGGCAAGTTGCACTATCCTGTTGAAACTAAAATCATCGTTCACATCAATAGCATGAAAAGCGGGTACAAAAAAAATCAATTATCATGGTAGAATAGGTGTCCCCATTGACCGTAATAGTTGTGTTGTGCTCATTTTCAAAGAAATATGAGAAAATGATGCCACCACTCCTAAAGCCTTACCAAACAGTCACCCGTAATGGATGCATTGGCTTCTGCAAGACCACGTATGGGTTTTCTGGACCTCAAATACGTGCAATTTTGCTTATTAAGGTACCTACCACGATGTAAATGAACGTCGTCCGAAAAGAAGGTTTTTTTTGTAGCAGAATCGATATCATCGTGCAGTTTCTCGTTGGCCCATTGAATTCTCAACGTTGCTTAACCATAAATCGATTTATCACGTTCAGTATTGAATTTTGTGACAGAATAAGAAGTCAAAATAAGTCGATGGCATAGCTAAAGGGTGTATTTTTTGTCGGGTATAATAAATATTGTTTTCATAGTTTATATGTAATCTGGTTACAGTGTCTACGAAAAGTAATACTACTGTTTCAATGGAACTTTGTAGCAGATTAAATTTCAAGACAATAATAAATCATTTAATTTTGTTGGACACTGTATAATGATTATAACAGTGTGTAAGAGAATTAATGTATCCATACGTATATAAGTACATGTGTATGGATATTTGTGAATATGTATGGGGGCATAGACCAATAATCAAATACATATATAACAACAAAAACAATAACAACAACAACAACAATACAAAATATTATATGAAAATGGAGAAAATAAATTTTATGTGCATTTCCGTTTTTTGTTTTTCCTTCCTTCCGTTTAAGTAAATAACAAAAATATTATCGCATAAAACCGCAGCTATTTTGTATGTATGTGTGTATACATACATACATACATACATACATAATGTTGTTGTTATTTAAATACATAATATTTGGCCTGCTGTCTGTCCATTGTACAATATTTGTTTTGATTACAACTGTAGCCAGTCGTTGATATACATTTTATGTGTGTGGCTACGTATTGCTTCTTAAAGAAAAACCTATACAGTTCAAGAAAACTAACCTTACTTTCTATAGGTATGCGTGTATGTGTATCTGTGTATGTGTGTAATAGAGAGAGAGAAAAAAAACCAACTCAGTTTCAATGTAAAAGAAAGAGTTTTGTTGGCTAACAAGTCTATCAAATGCTGAAAGAAAAACAAACGAAAATTACAAACCATGTTGACAAAAGCAACAACAACAACAAAAATAATATTAATGACAGCTACAAATAACAACAAATAAGGATTCAACTATTTACATGAAGAACAAATTTTGTTACGTTTAAATAATCGAAAAAGAAAACTTAAATAATATTTTAATGAATGGACTCCAGCGTTGAGACTTGCTCCTTGAGTTGCGTTTTGCCCGATATATAGTGGGTTTGAGGGGGGAAATTAATGGTAGAAGGGATTAATTTGAAATATTGCATTACAACTCTACTTGAGGGAATCTGTAACCCCTGTTGGATACGTCTTCAAGTGAAGTATAAGGGAATTTGTTTCGGATATAAGCGGTAGAAGTGATATTCAGAAGCCCCCGGGATCAAAAGGATCTGTTTCTCAGTTTAGTAGTCCGTGGTCAGTAGTCAAACTGTTGCTCAATCTTGGATTTAAATTTACTGAGTATGGGTAGTAAAGGGGTAGGTTGTAGAGCGTCAGTCGCTCTATAGAGACTGACAAACACAACTGAATACAGTAGATTGAAAGCCACAAGCTCTTTAAAGAGAATGACCACCTAGTGACCCTGGTACTGGGTCAAAGATAAATTATCGGACGATAGCAATTACCTCCTCTGAGTCTATCTTGTTAAGCTGTATTAGATTTTTAAGGGGGGAAAGAGAATACTATTTACTGGATTCCAGTTTATAAGTAAATCTAGAACAATAAAGAGGCAGATGAATTTACCCAGAATTTTCTGTAGAGTGAGAAGAGATGATATACGCGGCAAAAGGCTACGCTTAAGATACTCAAACTGATTTCAAGCTAGATGGTTTGAGAGACAGTTTCCAGGGAGTAATTATTAAGAAAGGAGCTCTGATCAGATTTTGTAACAAACTAACCTTGTTCTCACTGGTCATTGTAGCATTGTAGGCTTAAAGAGCATTTGTTTTGTATAGGAATTGCTTCAAGCCCAATATGTAAAATTTTATTGTGTTTATAGTAATTGGGCATATCTGTGATCATTCCTGAGCGAATTTTACTTTTCTAGGTCCAAAACATTGACCATTATTTGCACTTAAAGAGGTACGTATACAAAGAATTCCTAATCTTAGTATTGGAAAATATACCAGTATGAGGGTTAATACCAAAAATTCAACTCATATTAGTGTTTGGAGAACATTTTCTTTAAAATCGAGGCTTGAAATACGTTTACAGTCTGTATATTATGATTATCATGCCTTAATGTTCGATTATATGAATGTGTGACGACAAAATTTTGCTGAATGACACTCACTCCTTTGTAACAATCAATTTGCGGTATGCGTAACCACAATTATAGTGAACTGGGAGCTAATTATGAGACTCGTGATCAAATCGTAATCAAATTCGGCACAAGTTAATATCGATTGTATAAGTTTTTCTCACAATGTTTGTTCGATCACAAGTGCCATTATGAGCCCCCGATTTCGATTCATTTTAGCGGGAACTTATTGTATATTTGCCAGAGAGAATTTATCGATTTATAGAATATGTAGAATTCCTAGTACATAATAATGATATATTCCTTGTCAAACTGCATGTTTAGTTCATGTTTAAAAAAAGAAACTCGAACTTGCAGGAATCCATTTTATTTTTTGACCACTTCTCCCGCATGCTAAACCACTGTATTGAACGTATTGGTATAAAAAGTAGTTCGAATAACTGACAAACTAACAAACCTTGCGTCTTAGTAAACAACAACAACAACAACAACAACAACAGACAACAACAACAAATAATAAATAATTATGGTAAGAACTGTATTGTATAACATTGATAAGCCACCATTGACAAATAAAGTCTGGATGGTTGCTTAGTTGGTTGACTTAACCTATTGTTTGTTTGTATGTTTGTTTGTTTGTTTGTATGTTTGTATGTTTGTTTGTTTGTTTGTTTGTTGGTCTGCCATAAGAAAACAGAATTGAATTGTAAGAATTTTGTATGAAAATTTCTGTTTCTTTTCGAGGTAATGGTGGTTGTTGGTTGTTGTTCTTACAATGATTTGCAAATAAACATTTCTTTTGCTGTTGTTATTGTTGTTGTTGTCGATATTTATTCTTCGATTATTATTTTTTTTGTTTGGTAGCGCCATGGCGCAACAATGTCCCTGTTTATAAACTCTTTAACACATCCAATCCACTTCACTTCACTTCACTTTACTTTACTTTACTTTTCTTTGCTTCCATAAAGATATTGTTTGTATTCCATTTGTTGATGTTGTTGTTATTAGTTTTGGTTTTTGGGCAATACAGTGCATTCTAAACAGTTGGTCATGGATTCCTATTCCCATATGGTTTAGAGAGAGAGAGAGAGAGAGCAGTGCTTTAGCATTTCATTTAATGATGCTGGCGTTGCGTTCATCTTCTTGATTTTTCATTTTTTTAATTCGTATACAATTCGATACAAAATTTATTTGTTTATTTGTTTTATTATTAAAACAAAAAAAGAACAAAAACAAAAAACAAAAATTATTGTGTGTTTCGTTTTTCAATTTTATTTATTTTCGTATCTAAACAATACCATTTTCAACCCACCATTCAACATTCTACAACACGTTCCATTCGTCCGCACGTTGTATCAGTTTTTTTTCTGTTTTTTTTTTTTTGTATTTTTTTTGTGGCTTCATTTCATTTCATTTCAATTCTTGTATCATTTACAAATTGTTATTCGAAATTGTTTATTTACAATTCAATTTAAAAAATTTTCAATATTTCTTAGCCATTGTTTGTTGTTCTTATTTGATTTGTACATGATTTTCTTGCAGTTTTTGTTGGCTCTTTGCTCTAAATGCGCCAAAAAAAAAAAATTAAAAATTTTTTTTTTAAATTATTTTCGCAATTGATAGTCCAGTCCAGATAAATTGTATTCCCCATTACAATTACAAATTTGTTTAAGAAATTCTAAAAATTATTTCCTTTGCAAAATTGTAAGCAATTTTCTGTACAGGATCACATTCAATTCAATATACGTGGGGCTGTTTATGAGGGATTTTCTATTGTGTTTTCGCCAAAACTCATGCCCACATATTTGCCACACAATGCTAATAATATTAGGCATTAAATTCCATCTGTTTTTTGGTGGCTAAATTATTGGCCTATTATTACCCACCCATTTACTATACAATCAATGTAGTCGACGTAGTCTAGTACGCAGAGTGTTGGTTTATTAGACATCAGGACTCGGTTCAAAAACCCCATGTCAGACATCAAAAAACAAAAATTGCCAAAATTTTTTTCTTCGGCAACAACTTCCTCTCAGCAGATGTCAGGCAAAAGCTGTGAGAATAAAATAAAATTGCCATGGAAAGTTTCTCAAGAAATCCGACGTTCGGAATAGACTTTAAACTGTAGATACAGCCAATCATGTTTAAAATGAACGCATAACACAATGAAATCAGCATACCACATGGTATCTAAATAATCTGTCCTAGTAATAGCTGCAATGGAAGACCATTGGGATGTCCAAGCAATGTAGGGTCCAATGATATTCAATGTCAGATGAAACGCGGTTTAGGCATGCAACCACACAGTCAGAAGTCTTTCACACATACACACATAATTGGTCATTACAACACTTTAGGCAGGATTACGACCTAACTTCTAACATTATTTATGTTGCGTGTGTTAATTTTTTAAATGAGCGGCGGGACCTACAGTTTAAAGTCGCCTCTGAATGTCGGTTTTTTTGAGAAACTTTTTCATGGCAATTTCATTTTCTCTCAGAGTTTTTTTGGCACAAGACAAATGAGAGGAAGTTGACGAAGAAGAAAATATTTTCACATTTTGTTGAAAACGTCTGACCCAAGATTTGAATCGTGGCCTCAGGTCCTTCCAGGCTACGGCAATATCAGAAGCCTTTCAAAATTAGTTAATTTCGTTAGAAAACGAATACCATGGCACGAATACTGACTTATAAGTGCTTATAAACAGAAATGGCGTAGTAAACTACTACATAACCTCGATGGTATTCGGTCATGGATACTTCCGCGTTTCTATTCGTAAAATTTGATGAGGCAAAATAAGTGCTAGATAATGCCGAGCTGCTTCTGCCGCCGGACTAAGTACTGACAGGAGCTTGAGATTTTGTTTCGGACACAAGCTTACTTATGTGGTCATTACAACCCTTCAGTCAGAATGACAATCTAACTTCTAACATCACTCATATTGTGTGTGTTAA
>QOCX01000430.1:60909-117043 GCA_005959815.1 Sarcophaga bullata | reverse complement strand
CAACACAGAACATTTTGTAAAAATCATTGCAAAAATCTGAAAAAAATCTGTGGAATGGAGAGAGGGAGAGAGAGAGAGGAGAAAAATCTGACAAAAAAATAAACAATAATTGTGTGATTGTGTTTGTGAGTAGCAGTAGTGTAGTGGACAATAACAGTGTGTTCTTGTATTGTGTTGATGTTTTATAATTATTTTTAAATACAAAACAACAAAAACAAACAAAAAATAAAAATTATTAAAAAAAATCACCATGTTGTAGTTGTTGTTTAAAACATAACATAACAATTTCATTGTTCTTATTGTTATTATTGTTGTTGTTGTTATATTTGCTGTTAAAAATGTTGTTTCTTTTATTATTTTATTTGTTTTTTTTTTAAATCAATAATTTTGTTTTTGTTTTTTTAATTCACATTTTCATTTAATTTTTTCTATTTTTTGGTTCTTGTTCTTGTTCTTGTTTTTTTATTTTTATTTTTTTTTATTTTTTTTTTTATTGAATGCGTTAAAAATTTATGTTTTTCAACAACACTATCTAGCCATCCCACAAGGCCTTCTCCTATCATTTGCACCTCTTGTGGCATGATTTCCGAATTATGAACTCCTGAAAGAAAAATAAACCAACTTTGCTTGGCGTTGCTTTTTATTTGTTTTTTTTTTTTTAAATTTAATTTAAAAATTTATTTTCTTTTTTTCTTAGACACTCTGTTAAAATATCTTTTCAAACAACATTTGATGAGGTTGTGTTAAGAGAATTATTTTTCAAAGAAGATTTAGAAAATAGACATGCTCTCTGAACAGATGCTGAGAATTTCATTAATAAATTGAACATTTTTTTTGTTGCCATTTTCAATAAATTTGAATTTAAATCCCGTCATTACTACAAGTGTGCACAGGATCTTAATAAAATTGTTGCAAAGTGATTTGGCCTAGGAATTTTATTTCTTCCCAAACTTTTGTTGATGGCTGCGTAGGTCAGGTCACTTCTTTCTTGATAATTTTTGGTGATGTCGTTTGTAAATAGCACAAGAATTGGACATCTTCCAAACCTACAATTTTACACGGAATTTATCTTGTATTGCCTGATTAAAAAGTAATACTATTGTCCACTCAATGTTTATATTCAACTGAACGGTCTGAATTCTATGCGGGGCCCATTTTAAGCCATCCTGCTTGTTCTAGTCATAATACAATCGAAGAAGTGATACCAGAACAAATTTACAAGTGCCTGATGGTATATCTCCGTATGACGTAATTATACGATGACAAACAAACGATCTCCATTAGATTGGACTTCCTTAATTACTTAATTAGCCATTAACAACTCGATTAACGAATTTTGGCCTGCCGCAACACATACTTCCAGGATTTGTTGGTCACACCAATAGATGACGGGACTTCCTCGATTTGAGCCTTTCAACGGATACAAAGTAGTCTTGTTCGCCGACTTCCACAGATCCCCGCATCAAATACCCGTCTCGCTTGAGCATCCTCCTCCATTTGAACGACATGGCCGAGCCAGTGCAGCCACTGGATAGTAGTAGACTGCACAACGTCTATGCCGTTGAAGAGCTCATACAGCTCACTGTTGTATCGGATGCGGAAATCATTGCCAACTCGCACTGGACCGAAGATCTTACAGAGGACTTTTCTCTCGAATACTCTAAAGGCAGCTGCATCAGTGCTTAGTAGGGTCCATGTCTCTGCGCCATAAAGAAGCACGGTAGAATATTAGTTTCGTTGTACGAGAGAGGTCTCTGTTACTCAATTGCCTATTGAGACCAGAGTAGCACCTGTTGGCAAGAGTGATCCTGCGCTTGATCTCCAGACTGACATCATTTTTGGTGGTAACGGCGGAGCCAAGATAAATAAATTCCTTGACTACATCAAAAGTTTAGTTATCGACCGTAATCTGAGAATCAGTACGCCGCACTTCTCTACTTGTCGACAACATATACTTTGTTTTGCCCTCATTTACTGCCAGACCCATCTTAGTAGACTCCCGTACAATAGCACTAAAGGCAGCAGTAACATCTCGCTTAGTGTGGCCTATGATGTCAATGTCTTCACCGAACGCAAGTAACTGGACACACTTTTGTGAAAATGCCTTTCGCAAACCACTCTCCATGACGAAGTAGAGGTTGCATGATAAAGGATTGCCTTGTCCAAAACCTCGCTTGGTATCAAACGATTCGGAGAGGTCCATTCCTACCTTGACGGAGCTGAAGGAATTGCTCAACGTCATTCTACATAGGTTTATCAGCTTAGCAGGTATACCGAGCTCAGACATTGCGGCAAAAATACGATCCCTTATGGGGCTATCGAAGGCTGCATTATAGTCGACAAAAAGATAGTGTGTGTCGACTTGCTTATCGTGGGTATTTTCCAGGATTTGGCGTAAAGTGGAGATCTGGTCTGGTGGAATTGTCAGGCCTGAAGCCGCACTGATAAGGTCCAATCAGTATTTTGACGAGTGGCTTCAGTCGTTCACACAAGTCGTTTGTAAGAACCTTATATGCGATAGGGATAAGGCTTATACCCCTATAGTTGGCGCATTGCCAAGAAAGGCAATAGTTGTCTAACAAAAAAAAAATCCTGAGTAATTTCAAGAAAGTAAAATCATCATTATTATGTCTGCCGACATTTTGTTACGATTTAATAGGAATTTTTAGAAAAACTCCAGAATTTTGTGCACCAGGTCATATAATAATACACGCATGGGCAATCCATGAATAAAGTTACGATAAAATCATCATAATCGGTCCCTGGGCCTGTACTTAAATTTAGAACATGGCTTTCGTCTTCTGTAACAGAATTCCGCACGAAGGAACTTTCTTTGTAGAAAATTTTCAGGCTTTTAGATCGTATTCTACTAAATTTATTACGCTGTGATGTAATGAATGGTCTTGCATACAATTCTACTTAAAAACCGGCCTTTTCAGCAGTAAAAACCACATATTTTTGTAAGACAGTGTATGATTTTGTTTTGCTTTTTAAAAAGTATTTGCAAAGAATTGTTTTTCAAAACTTCCGAGTGACATTGCAAAATGCCACAACAACTGCATTAAATAACTGCAACAGCAACAACAACAACAACAACAACAATAATAATAATGAAATATTTAAAAAACACTCAATATACAGACACTATGAGTGTAGTTGTTGTTGTTGTTGTTAGTGTAGCTATTTGTTATAAATGTTGGGGTGTCGCGACGACGACCATCAAAAATTTAACCTAAAACTGACAAATTCATGACAACAGCCTTCAAAAAATGAAAGACAGAGAGAGAGAGAGAGAAAAAAAAAACATAAAACCGGCAACGGCAGCAGAAATAATGACAGCAACATTATATACAAAACAACTGACACATACACATCGTATAGTATTGTATAAGGCGCCCCCTATTGGCAGCAGCCGTAACAAAATACGACAACACTTGAATGAAACAAAGCAACAACAACAACAACAACGTATGTAAAATGACTGGGAAAAATGACAGCCGCTCATCTAAATGTCAGACAGTTAGTCAAATGCAAACACACACAGTAAAACAGCATACGGCCAGAGTTAAGTCTGTCAGTCAGCTAGTCAGTCAGTTAATCGTTTCCCGCCTTGGTAATCAAGAGCAAATATTTTCGCACACACACACACACAATGATTTTTCATAAAACATGGCATTTTTGATAAATATTCTCGAGGTTTTTTTTTCCCCGGAAAAATAACAACAAATACTGAGGCATACACATACCAATGCATATACGAGTATTTGTAGTTCCTAAAACAGATTAACAAACTGTCATTTAGTGACATAGACAGACAGAGAGAGAGAGACAAATTTGTCTAACGTTTAAATGTGGCTAAAAACTCGTCTCGCAATAATATTTCTACTCCTCTCGTCTCGTCTCGTCTAGCCACGTCTGTGAATGACTGATTAGAGTTTAAAAAGTGAAAAGAGTCACTTAAACACTCACCAAAACGGTGTTGGAACTTGTGAAGGACATGCTAGAGCGAAAGAGAGAGAGAGGGAGAGAGAGAGAGAGACAGAAAGAGAGTAAGGGGGAGTTGTGTCAGGCGAGAGATATTTAGTAAGAGTTTTATACAAGTCATGTGGATTTTTATTTTTGTTTCTCTCTTTTTTGTTGTTTTTTCTGAATTTTAGGTGTCAAAATAGGGATCAACAGTCAATAAAATTGCGTTTGACATGTCAAATCACTCGCAAACACTCTCAACTACACACGTTAACACATTAAATCACATGACACGGTTAGATTGTCTACACAGGCAACAATACAGCCACAGAGAAAGAGAAAACGAGAGAGAGAGACAGAGAGCGAGCAAGCGAGCGAGATTATGTGTAACACAAGATTATTTTCAATATGATGTGGGAGAAAAATGACAGCGACAACAACACCAACAACAACAAGGACAACAATAACAACAACAACTTTTGTATAAATAATACAAAAACAATTTCTGTCTGATGTCTAGTCATTTATAATATTTTGTTTTTGTTGTTTTTTTATTCATTGCTGTTGCTGTTTACTCTCGTTGAAAATCTGCTGTTGTCATGATGACTTTTGAAAATTTGTCAACAACAACAACAATAACCGACACACATTCATTCTAAAACGTAACACGCCAATCAAAACAATAACAAAAACAACAACGAAAAGAGAGAAATTTAATAACTTTGGTTAAGTTTTTGTTTTTGTTTTAAAGGATTTCGAACTAAAGGCATGACGTTACAACAATAACAATAACAACAAATAATTTCAAGGTCAGATTTGTTATGAAAAACAAAAAAAAATTTTTTTTTTTTTGTTTGAAAAATTTGTTTGTCTTTGACAGGCGACTTTAACACTTAGAGAGGCAATAGAACGAACACGTTCTAAATGTCAAAACATTAATTTTTATAAACGGTATTGTTTGTTTTTGGAGAGAGGCTTTTGTAACAATAACAACAACAACAGAAATAAACACCTTTTTGTGTTTTAAATACTGACAGAAACAATTTTTAATTGAAATTGGGTGAACAAAATGCAAAATAGGTCGCACGTAATGACCAAGACAGAGAGTGAGAGAGAGAGAGAGTGACAGAGACCTTAAAGGTCAATATAAGTTTTGACAGGCAAACAATTGAATAATTTCACTTGCAGTACAACAATCTAATTGCAAGAGGACTTAATCAACTAAACTTAAGAAAAATCACTGGAAAATCTACCTATGCCCTCAGGATTAGTTTGAAGGAACAAAACGATTCAATGTTTGCAAAATTAGTGTTCTTTTTCGAATATTGCCTCCTACTTTCTCCAAGAAAGTCATGAAGTATGTTACGTTCAGAAAAATGCCTTTAAAACTCTTCGAAGGAAGTGTCATGCAGTGCCTCAATATGGCTTCAGCTAGCCTTGGCAAATCAATTTTATTTTAAATGATCGAGTCATCCCTGACTCTAATCCCATTATAAAGGAGGATTTGTTAGTCGTGTTAATTGATCATTACAATCCTTTAGTCAGGTTTACAACCTAGCTTTTCACCACACCACCCATGTTATGTGGATTGATTTCATTCATGAAGGGAAGAAGCGACAGTTTAAAGAAGAACAACCACCAGTGGAATCACCCATCATTTCATTTGCTTTCAGACACCTTAATCAATGCCAGTAGCTGCAAGCACTTGTTATACAGATGCTGTTCTGATGCCATATGATTGTAATGATCTGCCGTCTATTTGCCTTCATGTATTGTAATGAACTGCAAGGCATTTAAAAATATTCCAATGACAGTGACACATTTTTTGTACTTAGAAGCCATAAAATCTTAGAATCGATTAAAAAAAATATCATTTGTATTATAAAGTTTAACTTAAAATGTGTACACAGGGTCATTCATGTTCAAGTTTCCTATTTAAATGCAAATTAAAGACAATGAAATTGAAAATTGAACACTGAACATCATATCTACTGTCTGTCTTTGTGCCCAATGCATATGCCACCGAATGGGGCCTCTCCTAAAATTTCTCAGACGCGTTGGGAATCATTATCCAAAATTATAAAGCTAAAGCTGATTCGCTTCAGGGTATAATTACGTATAGAGCTGTCAGCTGGTCTATTTGTCAGGCCACAATGCTCCAGAGCAAGACAATAACCTATTCATAGTTACTATATCTCTAGCCTGTACTACCATGGTTCAACAGAGCCTACTGCCCCGATTATACCAACACACATCAACCACATACATACATACATATGTACATAAGTGCTCATAACAACCCTTCATATACGATTACGACCTAGTTTCACCACTTATGTTGTGTGTGTTAATTTTATACATGAATGCCGGGCCCTACAGCTTAAAGCCGACTTTAAACGACAGATTTTTGAGAAACTTTTCATGGCAATTTTTATATTTTCTCCGAGTTTTTGCCAGAAATCTGCTGAGGGGATGTCGCCGCACGGTGGTCGTATGTCTAATAAGCTAAAACACTACCTACTAAACTTCACGCATATAAATCGGTGTTTCTTATTGAACTTCTTCTAAAGCTTATGAGCCCAAAATCGTTCTGCCTGAACAAATAATAGCCGCACAGTATACAGTTTGCCTGAGTTTACTGCAAACCTTCTGTACATTATTACGGTGTACTGGGGCTTCCTGGAAATCTTCTTTATCTTATCATAACATGTCAGTTTGCTATCCAGTTTTAGCCGTAGATACTTCATCCCCGGAGAAAATATTTATTCATTTAAGAAGTTTTCTTCTCCTCACAAAAGGGTTTTGCTTAGATTAACCAATCATGCCACTGTCATGCACCACAAAATTTATAATCTCAAGATACCATGGAATATTAACATAACAAGACTTTGGAAATTTTGCTTCTTTCTAGCAGAACTACGCATATCATGTGCATAATCATGGTATTCAATTCCCATCTCAGGCTTTTTCATTATGAGCTCATCAAGCACCACATTACTGATGAAAAAAGAAGCTCAATTTTTAAGGGAAAACTTTTGTGCCTTCCCTGCTTCTGCTGCTACAGACCGTGCGTATAAGATTTCTGTCATCCATCTCGATTTCACAAGGTTTATAATGCTTCTGTAGTCACTGTATTCGAGTAGGTAGTGTGTTGGTATTTTAGACGTAAGGCCACGAAATATTGAAGAAATATTTCCTCGTCTAAAGCCCCTCAGAAGATTTTTGGTAAAAACTCTGAGAGTAAATAAAAAATTGCTTTGAAAGGTTTCTCAAAAATCTGTCGTTCGGTGTTGACTTTAAACTGTTGGTCCCACCACTCATGTATAAAATTAGCACATACAGCCAACTTAAGCGGTGTGGTAAGTGGAGGTTGTAATCCTCGCTTAAGGGTTGTATGTGTGAAGGACTTCTGACTGTGTGGTTGCTTTATTACATGTCTGGACCGTGTTTCACCAGACGTTGAATATCATTCGACACTGCATTGCTTGGTTATCTGTGGGGATCATAGCAGCTATCCAGCTAGGACATAAGTGGTGTGAGAAGCTAGTTCTTGACTGAAGGATTGTAATGACTAATTGCGTTTGTATAACGCTTCTGTTCAATGTGCTTTTTATGGCCTCGTGAGGAGTGTCAACATATTCATCCTTGAGATCCAAGAGCAGCTCAATATAAATGCAGTAGGGGTTTACACGCCATATGCGTACGTTTATGTGTATCACAGGATTTAGTCGCATCCTTTCTTAAGTTCGAAAGCAACCAAATGCAGCAACTGAAAAAAAATCTCAAACATGAATTCGCTTGTAAGAGCTTAGCTGAAAATGGGGGTAAAACCCCATTACAATCAAAATGAGTATGGGTTTGGCAAATTTTGTCTGGAAACTTAAAGCTTCTGTCATCCATCCATTGACCGCCTATTGTGTCATCATAAAACACGCAATTTTAAGTACCTGCTTAGCTGAAATAAAATATTGAACTGCTGCGAAGTGTTAAAAAAATTTTTTTTTTAATTTATTTATTATGTTTACGCCCTCGTCTATAGATGTATGTATGTATGTATGTATAGCCCCAAAACGTAAATTCTAAAGAGAGATACACAGTTTAATTTGCAATATTTCTTACCCTCAATTGAATTTAATTTTTTTTTTTTTTTTTTTTTGAAATTTATTGTTGAAACACGTTCGCTTTGACTGCCACCGCCTGTTACGGCTACAAAAAACGGAACATGAATTATTTTTATTTAATAGAGAGCTGCTGCTGCTGCTGCTGCCTTAGCTCCTGGCTCCTTATGCCCCGGCTGCTGTTCAATATGTGTGATACGCCAAGTATTTTTTATTGAATTGGAAAAACGATTTACGCCTGTAACGTTCGCACCATTTTTACAAACGTTATGTTCTGCTTGTTCGCAACACGTTACAAATCATTTCAAACGTTTAGATTTTTATTTTCAAATCTTTTCGAATCTTTTTTTTTATCGATTTTTTTTTTATAATTTTTTTACGATTTTTTTTTTAAACTGGAAATTAATCACAATTATAGTGGGGCCAAGCAGAGGTAGGAAAAAAAAATTTTTTTTTCTTGAAATTCAATTTGATATTCAATTCTCTGTTTATCATTTGATTTGCATTGCTTGGCTTGGCATTTTTTTTTATTTTTCTAAAGATTTATTTAAAAACAGAAACTATTTGCCATTTTTAAGATTTATGACTGTGTTGAAAATAATTAAAAAAAAATTTAAAAAAAAAAAATTATAAACTTGAATTAATTTATGGTTAGTGAAACCCGAACTGGAACGTAATGTCCGTCGTTACAATATTTAATGGTTGGAACAGTGCAAAAAAAAAAAAAAAAGAAATTAATTTTAAATGGTACCTCGTACATGATCACTAATTAAGTAAGAATTATTGAAAGGGGTGGAGTACAATGCAACAATTAATAAAATTCCATAATTAATGGCCAATTAAAAGGAAAACATTATTTTTAATTACATTTTAAAGTGTTTCGGATTTCAATTGGATCGTATACCCTACATCGTCATAGTTAGTTAATAGCTTTACACACCAAATTCATGTCAATCCAATGTCTCACACGCTGTAAAATGATTGCGTACTGCATAGAGTTTGATTGATGCCCTAATTTTTTAATTAAAAGTAATATGGACCAAGATATTCCACACTCTTGCCAGAACTTAGGGCATTGTTAGTAAGGCTATAAATTTGTTTTCTAGAGTCCAAGTAAGTCATTTCAAATTGTAGCTTTAGGTGCCATACGTTGCAAAATGGTGGTGTACTGCATAGGGTTTGCTTGATGTCTAGATTTCCTATTTCATTAAATAGTGTGAGGTGATAACGGTCAAGATTAAAAAGACTATGCCCAAACTCTTGCAGAATTTCTAATGAAAGGATCACTTTTGCCTCACAAATATTCTCTTTGAGGGCGGGAAACTCTACAAGTTTGTTGACATAGTCTCACGACGTTAAAAAATCCTACGAAAAGAAGTCAAAAATACTTAATTGAGGGTTTTTTTGCTAGCCAATGCAAATCGCCAAAATGAGAGATTCGGTAATCAGGGAATACAAGGCTTAGAAGTTCATGTACAGCCATGTAGTATAAACCAAGGCTTATTCCTGTTGAAACCATACGTAATTCAGACAAAATTCATCCAGTGGAAGTAGAAAGTAACCTTTGAAAATGCCTCTCTAATCATTTGAACCTTAAGCTTGTTGATGGCTTCACTGAAACAACACAACACACGATAATTTTAGATGGTTATACTAACTCCTTGTGTGCTATACGAGAGCTTTGGGTGCCCTAGAAGCAATGATTCTGCTGATGCACTCTTTCACAGTGTGGAAAGGAGTCTTGTCGCTCATGACGGTGTCCGATAAAATCTTATCGCCCTCGTGGATGGCTTAAGTGCAGATAACTCTCGCTTAGCGGTCAAAGGGTGATAGCAGATGCTTTTTCAGCACTTTATATGGGAACATTTTGGAAAGTCTGCTTAAAATCCACAAAAGCACGTTTAGCATGTTCTTTGCAATCATTCGTAGTCATTGTCAATTGACTTTTGAAACCAAAAAGACTATTAAACTGTTCTTCATCTATTGGACAGCTCCTCGGTTTCTGCTCTGTTGACTGTCTTAATAATCTGCAGAGAATGGACTTTGGGAGACGAAGTGGCTTCCTTAGAAGCTCAGTATTATTTCTCGTCTAGGGAAAATAGGCAACTGTGGTATCACAATAGGCCACATAGGTGGCTTAAGTGTTTCTATCCTAACTTCTTTTGTTAACAGCCACCTCTGCGTAGCTTCCACGGAAACATTTCCAAATGATTGATAAAAATTCTGAATAAAGATTGCCGATGGATGTTTAGTTATGTGGTCCTTTGCGACATATTCAATCAAAGGCACGATATTCCCCGTGAACTTTCATTTCAACCAGACTTCAACCTAGGAAATCAGTTAAACTGGTTAGGTAATGTGGTGGACCCCCATTGAGGGAAGATGTTTTACCTAGGTCAACACTATTATGGTTCTACATTCCTTAACTTGGCGATCAGACATTACCTAGAGGTAATCAATTGAAATCAAAATTAAATCTTCCTCTTGCACTAATCGTTCTAGTAGAAACCTCGAACAAAAATGTCAGAAAGTAAGAGATAAAAAACATCCGTCTTTTCATTAGAACAGGTTCATTCTACTTCTCAGACCCACAGCTCCTGCAGAAGTCATTTGCCGAAATGTCAAGTTTTTAGGAATGCCTATCAAAAGGATAGTGGCCGCGAGAATCGCCTTTGTGCGATGGATGGCCATGTGATTCAAGGACAGCAGTGGGTCACTCCTCTGCTTATCCATACAATATTGGGCAATATTGCACGTATCATTCCTCTGCCAACAAGCTTAAGCCTCCCTATAATCTACTGAATAATATTCAAATTAACTAAGACGATCGAAATACCTAGACCCTGTAATAATGTCGGAGATTGCGAACTCCGTGCCAATCCGTGTAATTTCCAACGACATCTCTGTCAGCCGGAATTCATATATGATTTCCCTAAGAATACCTCGGTGTTCATGTATAGGAACAGACATTAAATCTGCGTTCTTAGGGAACTTAATCCCACTCTAGCTGTCCAAGTAAACTGTGTTCATTAGGAACTTAATCGAGGTCTAACCATTCAAGCAAATTAAGAGATTTTTAGGGGAAAATTCTGCCACTCAATAAGCATTGCGACGATTTCAAAATAGTCATGATCTCTGCTTGGAAAACACTGCAGTGGCCTCTCAACTTTTTGTGGAAGTTTAATATTCATTGGAAACTTTCCGATCTTTAGACCAGAAGTCCCTCGTAAAGTCGATTGTTTTTTTCAAAAAGTTATAAGAAACTGTATGGGTTTGTCTTCCAAGTCCAGAATTGGGCCAGGATTTGGTTGCTTTAGTTAATCAAACATTACTGGTATTAGATTCAAGCTAAACACTCGAAACGCATGCATTTCCTGCAAAAACTGTTTTGATGCTATAAAAATAACCTCCCCTAACTTCATTCAAAAGTGTCTTAAATACCCCACTGCTACCGAAAAAGAAAGAACCAAAGAGAGAATTAAAACAGAAGCTGTGTTGGAGAAAATTTTATTTTCCATTTTGTATGTGAATCTCATGTATGTCGTGGTGATGGCTTGTTTTCAACGAGAGTGGAGAAATTGGGCATGTGAATTTGGTAGTCTAGTACAACAGCCATGGTATGTCTAGTGTTAAGCAATTTGATTTATTGCCGACCTTGTTACATTAAGGCTTTACAGGCCATCTATCTCTATTTCACTTTTACCGTGGCCATGGCGCAGAAAAAAAAAATAAAAACAAAAACAATGGAGAGAGTAAATATAAAAAGAAAACGAAAAAAATAGACGAAAGGGGCTTTTACAATTACTTGAGCTTATTTGCCAACACTGATAATAAATGCTGCAGTTATTGTTACTGTTATTGTTGTTGCTGTTGTTTGTTGTTTTTTTTTTCTGTTATGGCATCAAGATGATGGCTGCTGCCAAACCTTATACACGATGATGTTGGTTTTGTAAAGAAAAAAAAAAAAACAAAAACGAAAACGAAAACATTGAAGGGGAAAGCAACAACACTGCTGTGAAGCAATACAAAAAAAAAAGAGTATTCAAGCATAACACAGCTAAGCATAAGTGAAAAAGAGAAGGCCTATGCTTAAAGTACGTACTCGCATGAAATGAAAAGGAGAACATAACCCAACAACAAGGAGAAAGTTGAAGCTTTTTTGAACTTAGTTTTGTTTTTTGTTGTTGTTGCTCTACATATTATAAAGGGAGTTGAACATAAATTTCATAAAAAAAAACGAAAATAAGAAGACATCAGTCATGTATAGGTTGGTTCACTCACTCACTCACTCATCCATTCAGTCAGTTAGCCATACATTCTTACTCGCTTTTGTTTGATTACAGACAGGGGTGGCAATGATGAATTACTATTGTCGTGTTGATATGTACATAAGTAAAGCATACGAGTATGTATGCATGTATTATGCGTAATTGCCAATAATAAACATCAAGAATTTCCCCTTTTTTTTCGAGTATTCAGTATTCGAATTGCCCCTTTTTCACTTGCATGGGGTATTTGCAGAATTTTTTGATGTTGAAAAGGGGAAAATTATAGCAAAACTTTAAGGGTTTACAGGAATAAAGGAAGTTTTAAGGGCTTTTTTTTTAGGAAAACATCAGGAAAAAAGGAATTTTTTTTTATTTTTCATAAAAAATGGATGCCATTTTAATTAAATTAAATCGTTTTTATCAAGTTTTTTTTGTTTTTTTTTTTCTGAAAAAATAGAAAGAATATGTTGTTGTTTTATTTCATATTATATTACAATTATATTGCATAGCTGTTGTTATTGTTGTTGTTGTAATTGTTGCAATTTTAATTGTAATTTAGCCTGTCATTTGCGGTTTGGTTACGTTCGTTACGTTTTTAATTCTTTTTTTTTCAAGTTTTATTATTTTCAAACGTTTTTTATTTGATTTTCTTTTTTTTTAATAATTATTAGTTAGTTTAAGGCACAGTGGGACAAATGAAAAATTTACGACACGGATGTGTATTATAAAACTACGTTTAGAAGAACAAATATCTGACATTTCTTCTTATTTATCCCAGTCCTTGAATGCAATAATGTGAACAACAAAAGGTTCTTTGCACGGAAAATGTCGCATTAAGGCCCAACAATATATTTTTGAGTAAGGTTTTGCTTAATTTCTTTAATTTGAAAACAATTTGCAGTTCAAAGATACTACTTGAGTTACTCATTTGACTGTTACTCTCTTCAAAAAGTGTTGCTAACTGATCTCATAGTGCTGTTAAGTATTGACGTTATCGTTTTTAAGGCGTTTGGCCTCACCAAGGCTTGTTTTGTATACACATATGTATTCTATCGGCTGCCACGTGTGCAATATTGTTTAAAAACATGCTTTTATTGCCCACGTTATGATTAAAACCACTCGAAGATGATGAATTGGTGGCATTACTCCTTCCAGATTCTTTTCAATTTCCAGGACAACGTTTGCAAGCCTCATGGCTTACTTGATTAGTCGATAGAACCGTTTAGTCAGTATTACAACTTAGCTTTCCAATCTTTCTTTTTTGTGTGGGTTAGTTTTATCCATGAGTCTCGGAACCTACTGTAGAAAAACTTTTCATGGCAATTTTATTTAACGTTTAGAGTTTTTGCCAGAAATCTGCTGAGAGGAAATCCTGCCTCGTTCGAGCAGTCCGAGCCCAATGTTGAACTCCGGACTTTGGTTGAAAAAGCCTTACATGCAGGCTAACTACTTTATTTATTCTTAAGCATGAAATTTGATTAACGTGCAGTGTAAAGTCAAGTTATGTCTTGAACCGACTATTCTCATTCGATAAGCCTCTTAAATCCATTAAAAGAAATTATTTTTTTAATCGAATAGCTGCAGGCATTGACAAATTAATCCAATTCGATTACATTCAACGCAAGAAAGAGGGTGTAAAATCCAGAGACTATCATGCTAGTCTATTATAAGCTGCTGAAATTAGGACCTGTAACGAATTACAATTTCATAATTAACCTTACTACTCTAACCGACCAAACCCAGTTGATTCAAGTGAGCATTGTTCAAAAAACATTTTTCAGCTAAACAGGTGATTGATTAACTATTGCATGTTCTAAAATGATAGGGTTGCCCCAACTGTCATTGTAACCGAACAAATCCAGTTGATTCAAGTGAGCATTGTTCAAAAAACCTTTTTCAGCTAAACAGGTGATTGATTAACTATTGCATGTTCTAGAATGATAGGGTTGCCAACTGCCATTTCAAGAAAAAAAATGCTCTCTGTGGAAAATGTATTAAGTTAAGTGATGTGAATGACTATGCTTTAAGCGTTTTACTGTGAGGTACCGCTGCTTTAACTTTACTATGGCGTTCGCTACTTTTATGGTGTTGTCTGCATATCTTGGATGGAAAAATTCTATCGAAAAATTTCACGGACGTCCCAGATGCACTATTTAGAGGGGAATTGAAGACCTTTAATTAGAAAAAACATTCAGACCATTCAGGCAAGTCTTCAACCCATTTCTTTAAAATCTAAACCCTAAGCCTAGTTGAAGATCATTTAGAAAATAGTAGAGGGTGTGGTTTTGTCTCATCCGCCTTATAGACCTCGTCTCGTTTGACGATCATTTCTTTAGAATGATGCGAAATGGTGACAACTCTTTACGAAAAATTTAATTTTTTAATGCCTTAAAACATATCTTTGTACAATACAAGCAAATTAATGCCAGCCGATTGATATTCTGCTACAGAAAACTTCAGAATTCCAGAAAAATTTCTGAAATTCAGTACAAACCGTTTGAAATTTAATCCGAGAGCGTTGTTATAAAATCCTATGCTGGGTTAAATGCAATGGTTAGGCCGCCAGTTCAAAAACCTAACAATGTTTGCTGTAATATGTACAGGTACGCTATTAGTCGCTTTTGGTCCCACTGTGCCCTTTAAATTTCGTGTATATTCCCGTGTTTTTCCCAATTTTGTTTTTTCTTTGCAATGCCAGCGTAGTTTTTCGTTGAATTGCATTTTTTTGTTCGTTCGTTTTTTGATTTTTTAATTTGTTGTTGTTATTACTTTTTTTTTTATTGTTGCCATTACTGTTGTTGTTGTTGTTATTTTTTTTTTAATAACAATTAAATTTAATTTGACATAAATGTCAACATTAAAAATGCAATAAATTGCTGTAATTGCACTCGTTTTTTTTCCTGTTTCGTTTCGTTTCATTTTTTCTCTCTGTTATGGATGCCGTATGTTGTTGTAGTTGTTGTTTTACATTTAAATGAAAATAAAAAAAAGAAACGATTTTTTTTTGTTGTTGTTGTTGTTCCTGTTGTATTCATTACAATTATCTGGCGGTTTTTAATTTTAATTTCTGCAATATTTTAGTGTTAATTAAATTCCTTTTTTTTATTATTATTATGATTATTGGTGTTGTTGTTGTTGCAACATTATGTATTGCAAAATTTCCATTTTTGTTTTCGTTTTTGGCATTTTAAAAAAAATTTAATTTTTTTTTAAAATTTTTTTTTTTGCAGTAAAAACTTCGTTTTGTGGTGTAAGATTTTGAGGCAACTCAAGAATGAAAGATTAAATCCTCTTTCAAGAAGTCATAGAAAGAACAAATGATGAATCTTGTCTTGAAGGTACCAGCAAACAAACAACAGTGGCAAGAAACTGTGGACCATTGGTGATCTTTCGGGTGACAAGTAGTATTCCAGGAATTTACCGCATGCCTGCGAATTATGTACCGAAACTGTAAAATTTGACCATAAGACCTGTTGCTTGATCAATGTCTAGCAAATCTTAATGAATCTCTGTGTGTAATATGGTTGTAAAGACAAAACTAAGGCACAATTATACCCATGGCGGAAATTTAATTCCACATGACAATAAAGACCCCTAGAAGATCGATTAAAAGTTTACGTTTACTTCATGATTAAAGTCTCAAGAGTTCTTCCTTCAGTTTGTCAATCAGCAAGGATTATTGCAAAGAAATTAAAAGGTAAGGAATGTGAGACAACACGAGCGAAAATAACACCCGGAATCGTAAAAAGCAAGTCATGGTTTTATCATTACGACTATAAATCCCACTCACACGGCATTGTTTGTAATTGATTTTTTTGTTTGGCTAATGGCTCAGCCAATCCACTAAACAAATTTAATCCTTTGACGCTTATTACCACCAACCTGTTTAAATTATTTATGAATTGAGCAAGGTAGAGTGGTCTAAGGCATACTGAATTGATACTCTCTGCACATGCCAAACACCCGATAGGATAGGAGACAATGTGTCGTATATTTAATGTGTTACATTCTTGGCAGGACTGTTACATGTGAAACTTACTACTCGACCCAAAAAAAAAATCAGAGACTGGCTTGTCTGATCATAAAGATGGCAAGCCAGCCTTTAACAGAGTGTAGACTATTCTTCCAAATATGGAGATAATTTCTCATTGTTATTAGTGAATCGCATTGGAAAATAGTGACTCTTACTGTAATAGTTTTTTGGGTGTATAATTGAAAGCTGAAAAACAAGCGATATGAACCTTCTTCTTTAGAAGCTGACAAACAAACAAACTGAATGCAATTTTACACTCTTTTTAGCGAATATTGTTGATGTTCGTTTCCTTTGTATGTAAAAAGCCAAAGATGTTGGACCACCGTTGGCTATTGGTGCCGACGTCTGGTCATGAGAATAGCCATGACTTCCATTTGAAAGACAGTGCAGTGGATATTATGTTTCCAGCTAGTAAATCTGCAAGCTAAAGTAATTTTTAAACACAAAACCTTTTTATACCCAACCAGGATGAAACAAATTTTGGGATACCTCTACGTTATGCTATTTGGCCAAGAAATGTCAGAAATCTTTGGATAAAAAACAAGAAAATATATTGACCAGGTCAGACAGATATAAAGTAAAATCGAAACAGAAGATTGTTTGACTTCATTATAGCCAAGTTTGTTTTGTGTCCTACTGGTATTCCATCTAGAAGAAATCTTGTGTATAAATCCACTGAAAGTGTAGAAGATAATATTTTTACAAATTGTCCTTCTCTAATAGGTTGTTCAATAAAATATTGGACCATTACAAGATACTTTAGACCATAGATATATAATGTTAAAACCAGTTGTTGCTTTTGTGAGGTTATGCCATGGATTTGATGGTTTCCAAGTGAAATCCTGGCACAATTTTTAAATGAAGCTTCCGTGTTTTGCTATTATGTAATGAATAATTAATTATCAATATTTATATTTAATTTAATTGAATTTAATTATTTATTAATTAATTTTCTTTTTTTTTCCTGTCGTTATTTCTTACACTTGGCTTTAGAATGTCAATTTGTGTTATGGGCCCGTGAATATTTGGCCCACAACTGTCATTTGAATTTTAATTGATTATTTTTTTTTCTATTTTATTTTTTTTCTTTAATTTATTATAATTTTAAGTAATATTTTATCCATTATTTAATTTCAAGAAGGTGATAAACAAAATATTTTTTTTTGAGTTTTTTTTTGATTGTGTTATCAGTACTTGGTTTCACTATTCACGATTTTTAAAAGATATTTACGCTGTGGACTATTTTTCGGGAATACATTTGTAAGTGGCGTTATTTGGTTTTTTAATCGAAACTTATCAAAAAAAAAAAAAAAAAAAATTAAAATAAAGCGGGAATTTTAAATGGGACTGCATATTGTCATTTGGTCGCTAATTATTAACGCGCTTATGTAAGAAAACCCACCACAATGAGTCATTTCTTAGCACGACTTTTTTCTCTTATGAGTGTCCATGAAAAAAAGAAAAAAGAAAACGAATTCTTTGTGAAACTCAAGCAATCCCCCACGAACAGGTCACACATTAAAGGTGGCTCTAATCTGCCTTTAACAGGATGTGAACTGGAAACATCATGTTATGGCACTAAAAAGGCTTAGAGACCTGATTTCCTGACTATTATTGGCATTGTAAAGTATACAACGAAGGTCAAACTTTGGCAATCGCTTACTGACTAATGGATCGGATCTGTGTTTTGTTGGGAAGCTATAAACACCAAAACAAAGGAATTCAGTTAATTCAGTAAAAATCAATATTGCAAGTATTTTTGGGTGTACATGCTTGTAGCATTATTAGGCGACATACACTGTGTGTTAAAAGTAAGAATACAAATTCTCGATAGTTGCCTCTTATCTAGTTTTTAATGCTCTTAGGGTCTCAAGTCGCTGTCTTTCCCTCTTCCCTGGACTTCAGCTATTCCTCCCCTTATTTGACTAAGTTATGGATTCTATCCTTTGCCATCTTTGTGATTTAAATTTGCGCATTTCTGAATGAGTGGCCTATCCTTAACCAATTTTTCGTCTTAATCTCCATGTCTATGGATTACAGGTTCGATGGTGTCCATAAACTGTCGTTAGAAATTCTCTTTAGCAAAAACATTTGCGTTTCAATTCGAAAAGAAGCGCAACTGAAGTGCACTGTCAATTGAAACATTATCTAAGTACGTTAAAACGAGCAAAAGACAGTGCGCTACAAAAACGATGCAGGAACTAAGGAGGAGTAGGAGACCATATTTCATCTCATGTGTTGGTATCAGCGGCTGCGCTGGTTCGGCCATGTCGTTCGAATGGAGGAGGATGCTCCGGCGAGATGGGTATTTGATGCGGGGATCTGTGGAAGTCGGCGAAGAGGACGACCTTGTATCCGTTGAAAGGACCAAATCGAGGAAGCCCTGTCATCGATTGGTGTGACCAACTGGCGTAGGCGAGCAAGAAGCAGAGGCGCCGGGAAGGATGTGTTGCGGCAGGCCGAAATCCGTTAATCGGGTTGTTATGGCCAATTAAGGAAGGAAGGAAGGTGTTCGTATCAGGCTCTTGTTAACAAAAGTCTGAGTTCTTAAGCTCCACGCCCTGTGTAACATACATACCTAACATAATTGCTAATTACAACCCTATATAGTCAGAATTAAAACCTAGTTTCTCACACCACTTAGGTTGTGTATTTTAATTTTATACATGAGTGGCGCGGGACCTACAGTTTAAAGTCGACTCCAGAAGACAGATTTTTGAGAAACTTTTCATGGCAATTTTATGTTACTCTCGGAGTTTTTGCCAAAAATCTGCTGAGAGGAAGTCGCCGAAGAAATATTTTTTCATATTTTCGTTTTTGATGTCTGACCGGGGTTTCGAATCGTGGCCTTTCGTCTAATAAGCCAACACACTACCTACTAGACTACGGGTACGACTAGCAATGGATCCCTGAGTATAAATTCTAATGGATTTTGTACGCGTATGTCACATAACTAAACTAAACCAAACTTTGGGTAAAAAGTTTTAGACTCGAACCAGAGGTTCACGACAGAACTTAGCTCCTTACTTCACTTCTATTTTCGCCATTTTAAAAAAAGATTTACTAGTTGTAAACTTAAATATCGTGAACTCATACAGACATCCAGAGTACTGGAGTGTCTTTCAGTCCGAAGTCGTGGTTATGCTCAGGGAGTAATATTTCCTGAGAACATGCTCAGACACCTTTTTTCTTCCTCTTTGACATTTATTATGTGTGCTCTGTTCTCGTGTGATAGGCTATGGTGACTTCAAGTGCATGAATTAGTAACAGCAAGATTTATTTTAGAGTTGGGATGGTTTACCAAATCCGTAAAGTCACGTAGTAGAGTCCTAAGTGGGACCTTAGCCTTGAATAAAAGTCTCTTATATAACCTAGCTTGACCTGAACTATTCCGCTAACTGTAAAATATTCTCGAATTTAATGTTTTAACTTTACCCAACTGTTTTAAGTAACTGAAGCCTGAATACCAAACCGTGTGGGTTGTTTGTATCATTTTGTAGCTGCTGTAAATCGATGAATGACAACAACTTACAAAGCGAATTCAAAAGCGAAACATATTCAAACAAATTGTGAATTTCCCACATTATGATGAATGAGTTGTTCTATGGTTCAACTTGTGTTTCTAGAATTCTTTACAAAGGACCAAGCTATGCATGGACACTGTGTATTAACAGAGCTTTCGTTTACCCTGCCTGTATAGCTTGTACTGGCAATCAGTTAGCCAGTGTTACAGTGAACATTTTAACTGGCAAACTTAGTCGACAATCTTATTTAAGCAACCATCAGTTGATTACGTAAATTAAAATGCAAAAAAAAAAAGAAAAAGAAAAAAAAAATAAAACTTTAATCTCAAATAGAACTAAAGCTACGTTAATTAATGCAGGCAAAACGAAAAGAAAAAAATTATCGCTTCAGAAAAAAATTTTTTTTTTTTTAAATTTTTATTATTGGAAAATCCCCCCTCATTTTAAAACATGTCACTTTAAAATAAAATAAAAAGAATTTTTTTTTTCTTTTAAAAAAATTAGAAAAAAAAAAGAAACGAAATCCACTCAATCATTTTTGTTGAACATTTTCAAAGAAATTCGTTTCGTTGCAGCAATAATCTCACATGCGATACGATACGATACGTTACGCTAAGATAGGAGTATACATAGACAACCCTAGAATGAGGCATTTCTACGATAAGTGGTCTCTGTTTTCGTCATCATTTTCGATAGACGCTGCCCTAGCAATACAATATGTTTTGTTTGTTTTTAAATTGAAAAAAAAAATTTGAAATCAAAAAAAAAAAAGTGGAAAAAATGGGTCTTAAGAGCTTAAAATAATTTAAAGAGGAGGTTCTATTTTTGTTTTAAAACTAAACAAGAAGAAGAGAAAAAAAGAATTCTGTATGGAGTTGTTGTACATCATTTTTATAACCTCCTGGGTACATAAATTCTCAGTATACGAGGGTTGGAAATTAATTAAAAGGAATAATTCAAAATAATTTTCATTCAATGAAGAGCCATAGCATATAATATCACTCAGAAGATCTTAATTTGAATATCACTGCCATTCTAATTGCCAAACAACTTAATAAACCAATGTATTCAGAGAAATAACAAGAGCATCACCTCCAAATCAATGATAAAAACACGATTTATTGCACTGATTTGTAAAGCTTCCCACGTATATTATTGCAAGCAATTCGTAGAGCAATGAGCTCTTCGTTCAAGTCCTAACTCGAGGTTGTCATAGCCAAATACAGGGCATACTATACAGCTGCCGCATAACCAGACATCGGCATCAATAGCCACCGGTGGCCCAACATCTTTGGCTTTTTACACACATAAGACACGAAAATCAAAAATGTTCGTTAAAAAGAGCATAAAATTGCTTATCAGCTTCTAAAGACGAAGGTTCATGTCGGCTCTTTTCAGCTTTCAATTATACACCCAAAAAATTATTACAGTAGGATTCATTATTTTCCAATGAGATTTAAAAACAAAAATGAGAATTCATCTCCATTTTTGGAGGAATATTTGTCAAGTTAAATACGCAGTCTTTAGGGATTTGGCACTGTAAGTTTATTTCTATATTTTCCACTACACATACATACATGTTATTAGTTTACACTTGAAAATATTACTAACAATTTTCTTCTGGCTTAACACATGCTGTTGTTTGGGCATAACATAACATAATTGGTGATTACAGCTCTTCAATTAGGATTATGACCTAGCTTCTCATACCGCTTTTGTTGTGTGTATTCATTTTATCCATATGTGGCGGGTTCTACAGTTTAAAGTCAACTCCAAACGTCAGACATTTTATTTCCTCTCAGAGTTTTTGCCAGAAATCTGCTAGAGTATTTGCTGAAGAAATATTTTTTTTTTCATATTTCGTTTCGCCTGTCCTGGGGGCTTAAACCTTGGTCTCACGTCTAATAAAGCCAACACGCTATCTACTAGACTATGGCGACTATAGAAGCGTTATAGACCTAGTGAAGTCGTGATGGATGCCAGAGGTCTTGTAGACGTGGCGGGTTCTACAGTTTAAAGTCAACTCCAAACGTCAGACATTTTATTTCCTCTCAGAGTTTTGCCAGAAATCTGCCTGAGAAGTATTTGCTGAAGAAATATTTTTTTTTTCATATTTCGTTTCGCCTGTCCTGGGGGCTTAAACCTTGGTCTCACGTCTAATAAGCCAACACGCTATCTACTAGACTATGGCGACTATAGAAGCGTTATAGACCTAGTGAAGTCGTGATGGATGCCAGAGGTCTTGTAGACATGATCGGTGGCAGCAGGAGCACGGAAGGCTCTAGAGTTTCCCCACAAAGTGGGTGTTTTATCATTAGAATGGCAGGAGCAACATTTTACGGGAATCTGGTAAGAGATGCTAGTTTTAATTGTCTGTTGCAATTGCCTAACATTTCTTAAGAACCCGATTGCATCTGTAAATGCCGTGACCTAAAAATTATCCATCAAAAGTGTTATTTTCTTAACAAAAAATTTGCACTTGACTTGCAGCCAACGGGTCAGCCAGCGTGAAGGATAGGCAAGAAATTTCCATAAATTAAACATTAACACCTTCACACCTTTAGGGCATGCTCTGGCAATAATTTTAATTGGAAATGATTGTTTGGCGTACACAAGAAAAGAAAACTGAATTTCTCTATCCTTGACATTAATTATGGGTTGGGAAGATCAAAAAAAAAAACAAAAAATTACAAGCGAATAAAGAAAAACAATAAAATTTTAAAATTATTTTGTTTTTCTTGAGAATGGAAGTGAGACAGATAGACAGACAGACAGACAGACAGACAGACGCACAGGGAGATAGACATGCAAGGCAATCGAATATGTACGAAGCGATATAATAATTCCCTTCCATTCGATGCGAATGTGCATGTGCATGTAAAATGGCAACGTATGGGAAATGGAGATGATAATGATAATGATGATGATGATGATGATAATGATGATAATGATGACCGGTATTTTACATTAATGCCAATGTTGTATTTGTTGTATTTGTTATTATTGTTGTTGTAGTGGAAAAGAGCATTCAGCGCAAAATGAGAAAGAAAAAAAGGTGGCCCATAAATTTGTTGATTTTATGACAAAATAGTTGTCATTTTTGACAAGTTCATTTAATGGCCAGTACATGTTACCTGTCTGTCATGGGTGTTGATGATAATTATTACTTTTTAGCTATACATGTTGTTGTTGTTGTTGTTTATGTTTCTCTTTACCTTCTTTACATTGAGAGAATTTTCAGATGCCATTAAACAAACACCAAATGGACGCCAAGTGGACAAAAGTGTTAAGGAAGTAAACGTAGTCCAATAGCATTGCCAAGCAAGTATTTGAATTTAAAGAATTTGTAGATAATTTTTGCAACAGCATGTTGTATGTAGCCTTAGCCAATGCCAGTCATAATAATAAAATAGTTTGTGTTCGTTTTTCTTTTTCTTTTGTTTTTTCTTGTTTTGCTTTTCAAACTAACAAGTGCAGCTGTTAAGATGCTGTAGTTTTTTCTCTCTTTTCTTTTTTTTCTGTTTCGCTTTAAAAACTATTTTAAAAGCCACGTATTTCATAGCGTTTCATATCGTATTGCTTACCTATAGAACGCTGTATTGAAAGGTGTGAAATGGTCAATTATCGTAAAATTTATTGTGATGGTTTTCTGTTCAGTACAGCCATACAGACAATTAGACAGATAGACAAACAGATAGACGAGCATTCTTTAAAATGTTTTCAAATGTCATTGGGAAAAAAAAGGGTTTTTTTTTGTCTCTTCTCTTCTCTTCTCTTCAATTTCAATATTTTAATGGCTGTTGAGTTAAGGAGTAAAGAAAAATTGTAAATTTTTAAAGCCAAACAAATTAGCTTCTCTTATATGATTACCCAGTAAATTACGTTCTCTCTGCGATGTACGAAATAATAACTAAACATCCTTAATTACTTTGATCATTGCAGGAAAAATCCTTGATGGAAACAGTAACATAAACCATCATGTTAAACGTTAAAGTTATAAAAAGTTTTCAAAAAATCCTTGACAAGACCTATATAGCCACAGTAATGCATGAAAAGCTCTTAAAAAAGTTACGAAATATGAACGACTTAAGCTGCTTTGCTTTTCATATCACATTGAGGCGAAATCTACTTAATTTTCCATTATAGCCTCAAAACATCAACTTTTACCAGCAGTGATCACAAAAGATTAAACGTGTTTTCTCCTCTTACAACTATTAAGCCAAGTTGGATTCATAAGGTTGCATAGCATTTGTGCATCAAACACTTCAGATAACATTTCTTAGCTTCCATTTTGTTCTTCTAAAGACAGGAAGACAACAAACCTAGAATATAAAAATCAAGGCAGACTTTCTTACCCCATAGGTCATTACATCCCTTTAGTCAGGATTACAAACTAACTTCTCACATCACCAATGTTGTGTCGACTCCGAACAGAAAAATTTAGAAAACTTTTCATTGGCAATTTTGTTCACAGTTTTTGCAAGAAGACTACATACATACATAAGTACAGAATTGATCATTACAATCTTTCAGCCAGGATTACAACCTAGTTTCTCAAACCACTTATGTTGGTTGTGTTAAGTGTATACATAAGTGGCGGGACCTATAGTTTAAAGTCGACTCCGAACCAGAGTTCAGCAATGAATCACTTATTCGCTACTCATAAGTACTCACGAAATTTTGAGTATGAATGGGTCAACAGTATTGCAATTTAACTACTCTGATTAATTCGTACTCACTACACAATTGATTTATAAGAACAAGTTGTAATGAGCATGAGTACAACGTAAACATCGAACTCATAACATTCGAAATATGTTTGATTCAAACGCCTACTCATTCGGAGTCATAAATTTAGAAAAATATTTCTAATACTCATAAATGATTCGAGTTATTCGAATTATTCATTACAATTTACAGTCTTAGTTATTGTTGCATTTACAACAAACGAAAAAAGACACACAAGCAAAAAACACAGAGCAGCAAACAGAGCAAACACACAATCTTCTATGTGAGTTACTTTAGTGTTCGTACTTGAAATCATGTTTATTATGTGAGTCCTGCATATGTTGAGTCATGGAGAGTAGAAATCAAAAACCTTATGCGTAGTGTTAAGTATGAGTATGAAGAGTACTTCACACTTTAAATATGAGTAGTATGAGCATGATATTAAAATAAGTATGAATGCGTATAAAAGTATCAGAAATTATGAGTATGATTCGAATCTACTAATCTTCTTGAATACTTATTGCTGATCTCTGCTCCGAAAGACAGATTTTTGAGAAACTTTTCATGGCAATCTTATTAACTTTCAGAGCTTTTGCCAGAAATCTGCTGAAAAATGTCTGGCCTTACGTCTCATAAGCCAACAGACTATGGCGGCTACTAGTGCTAGACTATCAGACTACTTAGGAGTAGAAAACTGATTAAATAGTTGTCTCTTTTGGAACTCTCTTTGTAAACATCTTTTTTTAATCTTATAAAAACAAGTAATCGCCGTAGTCTAGTAGGTAGTGTGTTGGCTTATTAGACGAAAGACCAGGGTTCGAATCCCTGGTCAGATATCAAAAACGAAATATGAAAAAAATATAGCTTCGCCGACTTCCTCTCAGCAGATTTCTAGCAAAAACTCTGTGCGAGTAAATAAAATTGCCACGAAAAGTTTCTCAAGAAAAATTCTGTCGTTCGGAGTCGACTTTAAAACGGTAGGTCCCACCACTCATGTATAAAATTAACACACACAATATGAGTGGTGTGAGAAGCTAGGCCGTAATACTGACTGAAGGGTTGTAATGGTCAATTATTTTTGTAAAAACCAGTAATGAAAGATAAGTCCTAGAAGAAACGCAATATTTCTTCAATTCTATAGTGAATGCATTCCGCATTGTGCCTCAGGCATCGACCACATTTGGTCTGAAAGCCGATGAACGTAGAAAAATGATTTCGTTGATCCAATGATTTGAAGTTCTTCCAATTGTAAACGATTTATTGCAGTTTTGATTTGATCTTGACGCCTAAGCAATCGTCTATGAAAAGGTTTCACATGAGAATGCCTATCAATTTTAAATCAAGTAATATAAAGCGAAACTGAAGGTCATTACCACCAATTGCAGGAGGACTTATTAATTAAACTATTTGGTTACCCATGGATTCAAGTAATATTTTCTTATTGCCACACCGCCAACAGATATTTCCTTGTGATCTTCAAATTCAATTTCGAGCAAATGTTTTCAAATAAAAATCCGACAGCGTTCCTGTAAACGATAAACCATAAAATCGAATTCAATTCTAACATTTCCTTACAAACAATTTACCTTGTCGAACAACAACAACAATTGCCAAATCATTGCTGGCCAATTGAAGCTATAAAACATACCTGTTGCTGCTATTGCTGCTGCTGCTGCTATAGACGACGTTTACCAAAAATTATCGCCCTGGATGAGTGAGTATTAGTGGTGATGGTCATAAAATTTTACAACTTATCTATGAGAGTCATAAACTTTGTATTTAGAAGCACACCGAGAGAGAGAGAGAGAGAGGAAGCGTGTTAAATGTTTATTAACAATTCAAGGACATTTTGCCTGTAATTGAATGATTTTGTTGTTAAGCCATGTAGAACTTTATGCCACTCTTCACACTTGTTTTGGTTGTTGTTTTTGTGTATTTTCATTCGCTTTTTTTTTATGTTTTTCTCTGTGTTCATAATCAGTTTCAACAAAATAAACAAATGAAACCGTTTCTAACGCCAGCCAGCCAGCCAGCCAGCCAGCCAAGTGGAGTTAAAATCATGCACAAAAAATTTGGAATCGAAAAAAAGAAGTCATAAAAACGTATAAATCTCGTGAGTAAAACTCTCTTATTCTCGCTCTCGCTCTCGCTCTCTCTCTCTCTCTCTCTCTCTCTTTCTCCCTATTTCACAGTGTGTAAACTGTTTTTACGACTTTCTAAGTGCTTTAGAGATATAAAAACTAAAATAAAATCAAATAAAAAATGAGCATGAAAATGGTATAGAAACAGAGCATAAAGCCAGGCAGGCAGGCGGACAGGCAGGCAGGCAACTGCTCATGAAAATGGCTTCATTTAAAAGGCAACTGAGAGACAAGCTATCTATTGAATGACGGGGTCTTAATAAAAATCTATTTTTAAAGAGCAGCCCAACTTCCGTTATTTACTTGCTCTCGCTCTCTCTCTCTCTCTCTCTCTCTCCTTCTTTTTTCGGTTAATACGGGTGTAATAATGACACTTACAAACTGTCAAATTGACAGCCTGAAAACCAGCAAAGAGTTTATAATGAAATGAAAACTCTCTCTCTCTCTCTCTCTCTCTCTCTCTTGCTTTGACTCCTTGGTTCTATTTATGATTGTTTATTTAAGTTGGGAATTTATTTTGTTTCTGTATTCTGTTGCCTGGTTTCATTTTTACAGTTGGTGGTACATTTCCGACCAACGTGCCTTCTTTTATTTTCTGTTGTTTTTTTTTTTATGATATTTTTACAGCTTTACAGAGACAACAACAACAATAAGAACAGCACCAGTAACAAACTAGAACATTATATGAGCAACAAATACTATAAAATGACATGGAAAATAACAACATGAACAATGTCGTAGAAAAGTCGTAAAACTGAACTCGAACAAACGAACGAATGAACGAACCAACGAACCAACGTATTGAAATGAATTGAAATTGAACTGAAAGTGAAGTGATATGATGTGTTGTGTTGTGTTGTGTTCTGTTGTGATGTGTTGTGTTGTGATGTGTTGTGTTGTAAAGTGAATACAATGATTGTCATAATTTCTATTTATCATGTAATTTGTGAAACAATTTGTTGATCGTAAAATTTATTGTTTGCTGTTCTTGTTGTTGCTGTTTCTGTTGTTTTTATATGGAGTATGAGTATGAGTATGAAATACGGATTTTTATAGCCATGCATGCAAGTATTAATGAGCGTATGAGTATTACATTTATTGAAGGTTTAATAATTTTACGATATACTCTATAAAAGACATTGCACCCTACAGCGGGCATTCTACGTAGTTGCTCTTTTCAAACGTTTAACTATCCAAAACAAGATGACATTATTCTTGCCGACATCATTCTATATTGAAGCAGAAATTTTCAATGCTTCTCTTCAAGTCATCTTCAACAAAAAGCAATTCCTTCGGCGACTGCCTCTAGCAGATTCCTACCAAAAACTCTGTTGTTCGCGGTCGACTTAAAACTGTAGGTCCCGCCACTAGTATAAAATTACCTCACACAACATAGGTGGTATGAGAAGCCAGGTCGTGATCTTGACTAAAGAGTTGTAATGGCCAATTATGTTCGTACGTATGCATGTCTCTTGAACTCATTTACATCATTTAATGAGGAAGTAGCACTAAAGCTTGAAAACTGCCACATTTTAAAGAAAACTACATCAGACCTGTGGGTCTCCTTCGTTTGAAGCCTTCTACTGAAGCCGTTGGAAAGAGTTTCTGAATTTAACATTCGGAATACTTTTAACCAGGCTTTCTTGGCTGTTTCTCAGCACGGCTTGAGAATGCTTTTTATGCACTTTTCTCAGGACTTTGTTCCGGTAAGGTTTACTAGTTTTACTTCATGGTTGTGTATCCTGACATTGTTTGTGGTGCCCCTAATCTGCAATGAAAAGCTTCTTGATAATATGAGAAGATTTCCTACGAGAAAAATGGTACGTTGATCACCATCTTATCGCTGATTGCGATCAAAGTTATGTGCCACATAACATACGGCACTTATTGCAAAATCGTACTCGCCCTAATCTAGTTGACAGTGTATTGGCTTATTAGACTGGAGTCCGCGGTTCAAATCACAGCTCAGATATCTGCAACTAAACGAAATTTGAAAAAATAATTTTTTCAGTGACTTCCTCTCAGTTACTTCCTGCATTATTCGTCTAAAAAAACTCTGAGAATAAATAAAAATTGCCATGAAACGTTTCGGAAAAATCTGTCGTTCGGAGTCGACTTTAAGCTGTTGGTACCACCGTTCATTTTTAAATTAACACACACAACTTGGTTGGTGTGTGAAGTTAGGCTTGTAATCTTTACTGAAGAGTACTTATCGCATAGTGTAACGTTAGTAGATTATTTCCTGAGTGAAATTGACAATATAGCGTCTGAGCCTAGTCTTGATAAGAGATTTCCCCTTCGAATTTCACTCAGGGAAAGTAAGTGTTCTGTCATATGATTAGCTCTAGGGGTTCTGTGGAAGTCTACTTAGAGGATATTCAACTTGAGAAAAAAGCTTACTGTGGAGTTCTTACCGAAATGCTGCGATGAAGATTATTGACATGATAAGTGAAGTATGTACGTATGAGAACTAGGTTGCACTCTTGACTTAAGGGTTGTAATGACCAATAATGCTTTCTATGTAAGTGGAGTAGACTTTGAGAGTTTTTTTTTTCTTCATTCACTGGATCTGGTTCTGAAAATGTTGTATCAATTCAAAGGTTAGAATGCGACTTCAATAGAAAACTGTTTGTAGTCGTATAGTCGCAACAGATGTCAATATTGTTGCTTAAGCTCCTGGACTTATTCAGCAAGTTGACTTAGGAAGTCAAAATATTTGAGAATTAATTCGAACAACAATTTCTCTTTGACTACTGAATATGTAGATGCAGGGATTTTCGGAAGGTAGCTGTTCTAAACCAAGCCAATATTTTGCCTTGTAATACCTAAACTATACCGCAAAATCCCTGCGATTAAGCCTTTGCAATCAGTGTCCCTCAATCAAATGCGAGTAGGGTACTTCACATGTTATCATTACCCAACCTGGGAGCAGACAAATCACTTGTTGCTCATTTTGTATTCTGTCACTGGCTAAGGTTGTAAAAATCAAAATTATTTCCCGGCCTAAATAATGATGAACAGAAAAAAAAATCGTAAAATATTTTGACACACAAAAATATGACAACAACAACAACTTGTTGATTAGGAAATCCAAAACAAAATAAACTCAACTTTGTGTGGCTGGCTGAAGGTTTGAATTTTTTCGATGATTTTTTTTTTTTTTTTTTTTTTTGTGAATCGAATTCATGTTTGACATCCGACAATCATTGGCTTGACATTTATGACAATAAAAGCCTAAAATGTTGCCATGGCTAATACATACAAAATAAAGTTGACCATACCATACGTGCAATGGGAAATTATTTAAAAGGGGCCAGGGTAGTGATTTGGAAAGAAAAAAAAATCATCATCATAAAAAACTAGAGAGCCTTTAATACCAACAGCTTTGGTGGAGAGGAACAAAGTGTTAAGGTTTCTTGTTTTTTTTTTGTATTTAATTTTACAACAACATTTTAAATTGTTGTTGTTGTTGTTGCCATTTAATTTTTACGACTTTTAAATAGACTTGTTAGACAGTTTTACGATTATGAACATGTTCTCTCTCTCATTCTTTAGATTATTTTCTTGAAATTTTTATGGTTTTTATAACAAAATCTGTTACTGTTGCTTCTCCTCCTCCTGCTGTTGTTGTTGTTGTTGTTGTTGTTGTTATTTTATTATGATTATTTGTTAAGAATAATAATAATAACAACAACATTGTTGTTGTTTACTGCGTTCTCTCTCTCTATCTCTCTGTCTCTCTCTCTCTCTCTAACTGACCTCAACAAATTGCTGTTGATATGTAAACATCACATCCAACAGCAAGAGACGTTTAAGTAAACGCTGTCAAATTGTTGTTGATAATTAGAGGAGGACATCTTCACATCTAGTTTCTGGTGGTGGTGGTAGGGGGGGGGGATAGTTAAACACACTGTTTTGATTTTATGATTTGATTTTGAATAAAATATGGAAGATTTTTTATGGCCATCCTAAATGCTTATGTTTTATGTCGATTATCACGATAACCAACCACTACTTCGACCACCATCATCATCATCATCATCATCATCATTATGATTATCATTATCAGTTGTTATCACAAGCCTAATCGCTGTTCTTCTTCTGCGTACGTGTTGGACTAATAAAAATTTTTTGTTTCATTCCTACAACACTGGTTCGGGTCTGGTCTGGTCTCGTTTCTGGTCTCATCTTGTTCTTGTTCTCTTTTATGTTGTTCAAATTGTATTTAATTTAGTCTCTTTTCCCCCTCCGCACTCCTCATAAAATGTATTTTAATGATTACAATTTAATTGTTTTATTTGATTTCTATTTATTTGATGGCCTGTGGATTTATTGTTGTTGTTGTTGTTTTTGTTACTTTTTTTTTTTTTATAAATATTTTCTGTCATAAAATTAACAACGTGTGATCGCGCATTTGTAAAAGCAAATAAAAATTGTTTCACAGTTTTATACGCTATCAACCCACTGTGTTTGCTGTGACAAAATTAAATTATTTTTTTCCAATGTTTTATAGCCATCAATAAGGTGTGTAAGAGTATTATTATTTATAGCGTGTGGTAAGGATCTTGACTAGTTAGTTGAGATCACATGAAATATTTTAATGACTTCATACATACATACGTTCGGGGTCATAAATTAACGATGGTCGGACTATAAAATCATATTTTGATTTCGTTTATGTTTTCTTTTCCTTTTGGAACAGATTTTATAACAATTTTTGATATGAAAGAGTTTAAATAGTTCCGTTTTGTTAAATACATCTTGTGTACTCAAACCATGTCCCTCTAACAGGGTTATTTATTGTCGTGGTTTTTTGGCGCCCTTTAAACTCTCATTCCAAGTTTGATTTATTGGGTCGATTTTCTGTTCTTGATCTTTAAGGAACGGAGATTCTTGTTGCAATTACTTAATTTACATAACTTAATTGCCCACTAGTACCCTTTAGTTAGGATTACAACCTAGCTTAGCATACCACTTAAGTTGTGTGTGATAATTTTACCCACGAGTGGCATTGTTTACAGTTTGAAGTCGCCTGCAAGCTTTAGATTTTTTGAGAAATTTTTCATGGCAATTTTATTTAACGCACAGAATGTTTGCCAGAAGAATGCGGACGATTGACTCTTCGAGATGTCTGAATCAGGGATTGAACCTTGGTCTTACGTCTAATAAGCCAGCACACTATTTACTAGACTACAGTGACTAGATTTCGTATAACTTTGATACAATTATGGTCGCAGTGTTTGCAAGATGGCATAGGTTATTTACGTATTCAAGATATGACACTTAGTGGCTTTGGGTTTCTTGCTATTGATCTGAAGGCCTGCCAGTCTTTTCTTCAATCTTCAGATCTGTGCTCTGAACAAAATTGCCTGATAAAATCAATCAGAACTGTTGCAATCTGTTACACTAAAAAAGTGGATTTTTATTTCACTTCAATGATCTTGTAAAATGGAGGACTGAGAGTGCCTAGGAGCCCATCTGATAGAAATAAAGTCTTTCTTTTAAAACGCTGGATAGGAAACATTTGGCCGATTTTGACTTCTATAGCTCTCAACTTTCTTTGACATCTAGTCTTCATTATGACTGTCAGTATATGCTGATAAGAAAAGTAAATTCGGTTCTTGCAATCTTGTTTGTTATCATTTTTCGGTGACCTTACAATGAAGGTCTTCTTCCATGCTTAAGAACATTGTTCCTTCGGTCAGACTGATAACGGAGGGTCTACAGAGAACTTTGTTAGTCTATTAAGCAAGGGAATAGGCGGCCAACGAATTCTGGATTATGAAAGAATGTTGTTTTATTGCCAGACTCATACAAACATATATAATCAGTCATAAAAACCCTCAAGTCTGGATTACAACTCAGTTTCTCATACCATAGATGTTGGGTGTGTTCATTTTATACATAAGTGGCAGGATCTACAGTTTAAAGCCGCTTTTTGTGAAACTTTTTCATGGTAATTTTATTTTGCCCTCAGAGCCTTTGAAAGAAAACTGCTGAGAATAGGTTTTGCCAAGGAAATATTTGATGCCGGGAAGCCCAATGGATTGAAACCCACGCTAGTATCGTCTAATAAGTCAACACCCTAATTCCGAGACCACGGCAACTTCAACAGAAGGCATACCAACCAATTCTGTAAACTGGGTCGTGTTGGCTTTCCTGTTTCTATTCTTATTGTCATGGCGTAATGGGTTAGGCATGCGGAAAAACTTCGTTTACCTGAAAATGATTTCTGCAGTGGTTGTAGAGTGGTTAAGGCGGAAGAAAGAATGTGAGATTGTGGTTCGACGCAGACTTGTTTCATTTGGTTTACCTTTTCTGTATGGTATATCTTCCTTGCTGGATTTTGGAAGGATTACTAAATTCATTAGACTTTAAAGCCTGATTCTTAGAGTGTCCAGATTTAAATGCGAAGCCTTGATTAATAAGCTAGCCTTGATGTGAGAAGCTAAGCCGTAATCCTGATTGAAGGGTTGTAATGGCCAATTGTATGTATGCCGGGATTAATAAGACCGTTTAGACTGCCTGAAGTTGTCAGTTAGGTGTGAAGCTTCGCCTCATGTGCTATTTGTGCTTAGGATTCCTCTCCTATTCTATTGAGATTTAATGAACATGATTTCAGATCGATGCAGAGGACCGGGATTACTATCTTAAGCATTACTAAGCTGCCTGGTTGAGGATAAAGAAGGCTATACATTTCATTTCACATAAACACGAGGCCGTGCAGTTATTTCTACAAGACTGTCCAATTCTATAAGAGTGAATAATATACGAATACGAATAATTTCGAGAAATCGAATTTGCTGATGATGAAGGATATGCAGACAACAAATAAAAAAGATGGATAAACTGTATGACAATTGCCGCAGACCTTATAGATACATAACACATATATACGGTGGTCTACTACGCCAAAGCAATTCTAACACCATAAAGGGAAAATTGAAAATTAAAGAAAAAATATGATCTTGAAAATTGAACCACTAAAACGAATTGATTTTCAAATTGAAATAACAAAAACACAACCAGAATAAATTCTCCCAGAAACAAAATTTTCTATTAAAATGATGGATTTCGTGTATTTAAAATGACTTATAGGGAGTCAAATGTGGCACTCAAGCACATGTACACCAAAACAGATACTCTCGTATTGAAATTGTTCTAAAATTAAATACTCTTTGGAAAAAAAAAGTACAGCCTTTAATGCAATGACTACTGAGAGATAGAGAGAGAGAAAGAGAGCGAGAGAGAGAATAGAAAAAGGAAATTGCCTTTGATTTTCAATGATCATATGGGCACATACCGAAAAAGGTGTTCGATTTCATATGCACATCAGCACATGGGACAGGACCCTTGCCAAGAGAGCACAGTTGAAGAACAAGAATTTAACAATAAAAGGGAAAATTAACTAATGAAAGAAGCGATAAGGCTGTTATGAAAAGAAAAAGTGAAAGCGTTTTTCCATAAAAAGAACAGAAGAAAATAGTTTTGTTTTTTCACGAAACAAACGAATTTAAATGCTTAAATGGTATTAACCACGCTCCTGGTTCTTTTCTAGCCTTTTGGTTGCGCCCTCCTTTTCATACAACATTCAACACCACGTAGAGCGTTTGTCCGCCGTTTAATGGTTTGTTCTTGAATTTAAATATAAAAGAAGAGAACTTAAAACAATGCCAACTAACAGCCGGGCAAATGCCTGGACAGACAGACAGACTTTGTCTTCAAATAGTTTCTTTAGAGTATGAAAGCATGAGAGTGTATATGTTTGATGTGAGTTTGAAGGAAACAAGATCCTTTTTTACAATTACGCTTCAGAAAAAAAGCAAAAAGAAAAAAACAGAACAGAATTAAAGAACCTTTTTTTTTCTTATTGTTGTTGTTGTTATTCTATGCATTGTTTAGTGTGTCCTTTTTTTCTTTTTTTCTCGACAATAAGTGAATAATTCGTAGAATCTTACATACGGTGTTACAACAAAACATTTTGACTCTTAAAATTTAATTTTCGGGGTATTTCATCATCATCACTAGCACCAGCACTATCACCATTACCATTACCATCATCAGCATGTCCTCATCATTCTCATCAAAACACAAAAAAAAAACAACACTTTACAGTTGGTACCTGAATTGTTGTAATTGTTGTTCCTTTTTGCTAGAGATGCAGTTACTAGTGAGTAGTGGTGGTGGTGGTTGTTTGTTGGTGCATACTGAGTGAATAAGAAAACTGTAACGTTCTGTTTTTTCTTATTGCTTTAGCTTTAATTGTTGTTGTTGTTGTTGTTATAGCCGTTCGTGATAATAATGTGTTCACATTGACGACAAGAAGTCAATTTTCAATTTACGACCATTTTGAAATGAACAGTAAAAATTTTTTTGTTGTTGCATTGATGCTACACTTGGAAATATGTTGTACAGCTAAGCAGGACTGCAGAAGAATGAATTCTTTTGTAAGGAAATCGAAAATTTTTTTTAAAAAAAAATTTCCTAATTTTTCTACAGAGTTGCCTTGGTGTAGTGGATAAAAAATCTTGATAACAAAACATTTTTTGCATAGTTAAGTCAAATGGGCATAATATCAGTCCTTAGTGTATTGAAATTTACATGCATACATAAACGGTCATTACAACCATTTAGTCAGGATTACGCCTTAGCTTTTCACACCACTGATTTTATGTGTGTTAATTTTTTATATATGAGTAGTGGGACCTACAGTTTAAAGTCGATTCCGAACGATAGATTTTTTTTGTTTTTTGATAGACTTTTCATTGCAATTTTATTTTACTCTCAGAGTTTTTGCTGGATTTCTGCTGATAGGAAGTCGCCTTCGTTTTGATGTATGACTAGGGGTTTGAAGTGAGGCCTAGTAAGTCAACTCAGTACCTACTAGACTACGGTGAATTAAGTGATTTAGTGCAAGGTATTCCATTTACGAATATGAATCATTTAGCAACACATAATCAGACAAATTTTCTAGAGCGTATGCCTCTTTATCATTAAAACAGTCATTCTTATTGAAATACACCATTAAAATTATTCGCCATGGACCGAAACAGATCATCAGCAATTGGTATCAAATCCTGACTACAAGATGAATGCAGAACAACCTTCCAGCCAAGTTTCTGGAGTATTAGACGAGTTACTATTGAAATATGTATGCTTGAGTTGGTATGATGGAACTTAGTTACTCTCCAATTGGCCAAATCTTCCTTCTTTCAGAAGTAATTGATCGATAACGATGTTGAGCCATACCTTATTAGTCCACTATTGCACACCAGAGTTTATAAAACTCTGTTTAATTTAATAATTCCAAAAGAGGCATTTATTGTAGGCTTCGTAGAAGATTTTGTAGTATTTGAACAAGCAAAGCCCTTGAAAAACTTTCCAAATGAATACAAAGTAGGCTACTCGGTTGATCAAACTCGAAATGGAGCCAATGAGCCTAAATCTGTCAGAGCATAAGACTGAAATTGCCTTCATAAGTCAGAAGCAGTGGAGGAAAATACCAAAAATTGGAGTTGGTGAGTGTGAAATATAAGCTGCTTAGAATACATAGCGTAATGAATGACAATAGTAGATAGTGTGTTGGTTTATTAGATGTGACCCCGTAGTTCAAGCCCCAGCCCAGACATCAAAAAAACGAAATTTATAAAAAAATATTTCTACAGAGACTTTCTCTCAGCAGATTTTTGACAGAATTGCTATGAAAAGTTTATTAAGAATCGGAGTCGAGTTTAACAACATCAGACACCTTAAACAACGTAGAGTATGAAAAATTTTTTTCGTAGGCGACTTCCTCTCTGAATTTACTAACAAAAACACTCAGAGGAGTGTTAATAAAATTGCCATGAAAATTTTCTCAAAAAATCTGTTGCTCGGGGTGGTTTTCAAACTCTAGGTGCCGCCATTCATGTATAAAAAACAAGAGACTAAGTTGTAATCCTTACTAAAGAAATATAATGACTAATCATGTTTGTAAGTATGTATACAATCTTATTCAAGTGGTTTTTGTCTGCAATGTAAGAGACCAATGCCGTCGATAATAGAGAATTTTCATTACATTATAGAAATTGGGCTTTCCACTCCATGGCGACATTAAAATTGCTCGAACGTAATCAACCAATTCAAAGTTACGGTCACTTTGGATGCATCACAACTCAAACGCCTATTTCAAATCCTTAGGAAAGATTTGAATTTCTTTTAACAGAACTTAATATTCTTAATGATTACATTCCTTTAAATCTCATTGAATATGATGAACTACTGGTACTTGTTAATTTAAGGAATCTTTCGAATGATGATTGAAATGTTTTTGTGTGCAGATGTGAAAATAGTTTCGCGTCCTGTTCACTATATTTTTTTGTTTTTTTGTTCACGCACACTACCACACACTCAATTTCTCTTGCTATTAACAGAAACACATACACACGTAAAATAACCCGGGTGCATTGTGATGCTCATCTCTAACAAACTGTTACAATATTCCTGTTCAAATTCTGCTGTACAGTTGGTTTCCTTACGCATACATACGCACTAATACTTGTGTTAGAATTTCAATGCAATTTAATTAGTGTGTCCGTGTGTGCGTATGTGTGTGTGAATAATTGTAATTGTAGTTTTTCTTTTGTTAATGATTTTTGTTGTTGTTGTTGTTGTAGTTTTTCAACCAGCCAAGTGTGCAATCTTGTTTCTAGAATTTTTTTTATTTCTGATTTTACTTTTGTTTTGAGTATCCATACAGGCAGGGTTAACAGTTCTTTGAATCTCTGTAATAATTTTCCATAAGATGCTGTACTTTTTTTTGTATTGGATTCTGTTAATCTGTCTCCCCCTTATCCTAATGTTATTTTAACATTTTCGTTGTATTGTGCTCCAATTTGAAACATTTCAATTGAGAATTCAAATTTCGTGCATTTGGATTTTCGAATTGGTTTTGCCCCCCAAATGCGCATGTTTAGGAAAATGTTCGAAAACAGTGGTTTAGGTTTCATTAAATTAAGTGAAATTCATTTCAATGCTAAACAATAATGCTAAAAATCTGCATTAGAAACCAGATTATTATGTAAGGCGCTCATAGTGCCCTTAACAAAGTCATTTAGTGGGACTACTTCGAGCAAAAACCAATAGTTTACCTTGGTAATACAAGAGGTCGAGAATATATAATAAATGTGGCAGTACTTCCTCCTCGTTCTCATTAGCATGTCAATAACTGATGAAAATGTTGAAGCTATAAGAAGAATGTTGACAAGAAATTAGTCAGGACTACGGACCTAGTTTCACAAACCACTTATGTTGCCTGTGTTTATTTTATACACGAGTGGCAAAGACCAACATGTTTAAAGTCGATTCTGAACGACAGATTTGTTGAGAAACTTTTCATGGCATTTTTATTTCACTCACAGAGTTTTTGCCACAAATCTGCTGAAAGGAAGTCGCCGAAGTGGCCTTAATATAATAAGCCAACACACTACCTACCTGCGACTACGGCAACTTCACCATTATGTGTAACGAATAGTTTCACTTTTCTGGATGCTCTGGCTTGTCGACAATGACTTATAAGTTCTTCATGCATCAAATGAAACGATTTCGTTTTGTAAAATATTCTGCTTGAAAAATTAACATTGAAACCTTTTTACTCTACCATTTAAACAACATTTCTGAGGCATTGCGAATGATCAATCGACTTTAATTGTTGCAAGAGCTGGATTATACATGGTTGAAGTTGCAAATCCAAATTCAAATTGATGCCACAAATTTGGATTATTCGCTACACTTTCTCTAACAGTAAGGCTAACTACTCTGACAATCAAAATTAATTTGTACATGATCGTGACGTAATAAATTCGATCACGATATTTAATGTTGTGCTTGCATTACAACGATGGTGCTTGCATTACGACGGGGCTCATGATTTAATAACCACTTTTGTAGCCTGTTTTAATTATTTTTCTTGAGCTTCTGCTGTTAAATGATTCATCAGTGGCACTTCAAGTGGAAGATATTTAACAGCTAATAACCTTGCCAAATCGGTGGTCTCAAAATCATAAGATGGATACTACGATACTAGCATAAATTCTTACATTTTTGTGACTGAAGGACTACGTATAAGGATTAACAGTGGAATAAAGAACAAGCAGAAGCAGCATCTTAGAGAACAAGACGTTTGCTTTCATCAGTAAAATGTCAGTTTTTATCAGTAAAACACTGAAGTCGTCATAGTCTTGTAGGTAGTGTGTTAAGTTATTAGGCAAACACCCTAGCTTATATATCTCGAACAAAAGGGAAAACCAATTAAAAAATCTTTCGACTTTCCCTCTGCTGACTTCTGAGTGTAAAATAAAATTGCCATGAAAAGTTTCTTAAAAAAGTCTGTCGTTCGCAGTCTAAGTAAACTGTATGTCCCGGCACTCTTGTATAAAATTGAACCACACTACATGGGTGGTGTAATAAGCTAGGTTGTAATCCTGGCTAAAGGGTTTAAATGATCAATTGTAGATGAGAAAAACGTTCATTGATGGACAGCATTTCTTAAACAGAGTCCAAAGGCAATGCATTGTGTTGGAGCACCGGAAAATGAATTACAGAAGAAGCAAAAGAGTTGGTAGAGTGAATGGTAGACTTGTGTTGAATTATAAGCCATTTGCCATGCCTTATTATTTGCCGGTAGACCATAGAAGTTTTTTTTTTCTTTTTTGATGGGAAACGATAAGAGCTCATTAAAAAATAATGGCAAATATGTACTTGACTTGAGAATTAATGAGCCTTCGTGGAAATAGGAGACTTATTTATGATGTTGTAAGCAATTAGAGAAAATACTAACAACGGGTTATCAATAAATTTAATGGCATTAACAGTACTTTAGATTGGCAATGTGTTGATATGCTGGAGTGAGCGTCATGTGGCTTTTTAGAAAAAATCTAAGAACGCAGTTGACTTATTGCAAAACACAATCCAGCTTGTGATTCACTAACTTTAATGTAGATATTAAGCCTTAAACCTCTAAGTGGGTGTTTTTAAAGCAAGAAAAACAAACAAAAATAAAAAAAGAGGAAGAATTTTATAAATTTTTATGATCGACAAATTTCATGATAAAAAAAAAATTCTTTTAATTAGACAAACGCACAATAAAAAAGAAAAAAGAAAAAATAAATTTCCTAATAAAAGAAAAAAACACAACGAATTTTATGTTCATCATTTAAATTAAAAGAAAATTTACAAGCCTTTCTTGTTGCTATTTCTTTTATGCCATGCCACTAATCCATATGGTTTAACGACATCAAAACTAAGATTTCTTTTTTAAATTCAAAAAATTTTTTTTTATTTTTTTTTTATTGCAAAAAATATTAACCATGCGAGTGAGTACGAGTACGTGTACCAGAGATGGATAGATATCTGTGTGGCAATTTTAAAAGCCAGTTAAAATGTCGTAAACCACCACAGTTTTTTTTTTTTGGGAAACAATTGTGAGACAGAGTCGTTAACTGAAATCCTACTCAAAGTCGATAAAAAAAACGATGGACGGCGGACAACGGACGACGTACGACGTAGAAGAAAAATCTCTATTTTTGCTTTAAAAAGATGAATGCTTTTTTTTTTGTTGGTGCTTGTAGCTGACCGATTGTGTTGCAACAACAACATGAATAGTGCTAGGGTTTTTTGTGTTAAGAGGGTATGGCATGGAGTTATGATCTTAGGCTGCTGGTGCTAAAGGTGGTATAAAATGATTATAAAATGAAAAGAAAACTGTGACGAGATTTAATGTTTCACAGTTAATGAGATTTTGCAAATTTTTTATCATTTTTTTTTTTGTTTCGGAGACCCTACTGTACTATGAAGTGGTATACTAAACATCATGTGTGGCAAGATAAGTTTACAAGTTGTTTTCTAAATTCTTAATACATACATACATAATTGGCCATTACAACCGTTCAGTCAGGGTTAAGGCCTAGCTTCTCACACCACTTATGTTGTGTGTGTTAATTTTATACATGAGTGGCATCACTTGCAGTTTAAAGTCGACTCCGAATGATGTATTGAGAAACTTTTCATGGCAATTATATTTACTCTGAGAGTTTTTGCCAGAAATCTGCTGAGAGGAAGTCGCCGAAGAAATATTTTTTTTCATATTTCGTTTATGATGTCTTACCGGGTATTCGAAGTCTGGCCATTCGTCTAATAAGCCAACACACTACCTACTAGACTACGGCGACTTCAAAACCCTTGATATCGTGATAAAAAGAGGAATACTTTTTGTTAAATGTTTATAGGTAAGGAACAATTACAGGCTGCCTAGCCTTGCATACTCAATTGGCCATTAACTTAACAACCCGTTTGTCGAATTTCGACCTGTCAATTGATGATTATCCTTCCAACGCCGAGAAGATTGTCCTCGACACCGACTTTCACTAAACTCCTTATCAATTATTTGCGTCGCTTGAACATCATCTTCCATACGAACTACAAGGACGCTGAATGTTAATGCTCTGCACAACATCCATGTCGTTGAGGAGCTTATGCAGCTCATTATTGAATCAGAAATCAACGCCATGATGATGAGCAACTTGTAGAGTATAAGATCAATCGTACGAGAGAGGTCTGTGCGGTGTTTTCACAGCAGAGGTCACATCTATTTTGAAAGCAGCGAAAGGCTTGTTGGGTGGCAAACTTTTCCCTGAAAAGACAGGCTGCGATTGAGTTCCTATCGAACGTTAGTTTCAACGTCTGCTTTTTTCCATAAATGTCGAGGAATTTTCAATGAAATTTCATTCAAAGCTGACTCTTATATACGTTCCGGAACATAGGAATACATACATACATAATTGGTCATTACAAACCGTAGTCAGGCTTACAACCCAGTTTCTAGGGATTGTGGGATTTAATTTTATACATGAGCGGCGGAAGCTATAGTTTAAAGTCGACTCCGAATGCCAGATTTTTGAGAAACTTAGAATATTTGCCAGAAGTCTGCTGAGAGGAAGTCACCGAAGAAATATTTTTTCAATATTTCGTTTTGCTGGAGATGTTGAATTGTGGCTTGACGTCTAATAAGCCAACACACTACCTACTAGATTACGGCGACTGCAATCAGACCCATACCATCGTCAGGTAAACCTCATTAGAGCCAAGTGTGGAAATGGCGGCCTGACTGTTATTGATATTATTGGTACGGCCTGTCTCACTGAACCCAACTGTATATCACACAATGTTGCCTCTTTTAAAAAAGCATGCGGCTTCCAGATAACTCTGCTCATTTTTGTTAATAAGCCTGGTTACGAAACACAGCCTACAATCGTACACAGTTAATGAGGGAGTTGTGGGAAAAAGCTTAAGTTTTCACTATTTTGTGCAGTGGACTTAAATCCAGCAGAGCTTTCAGCGTCGCTGTACGTCAAGTACATCTTCTATTATGCAAACATATGCTGGTCTCTGTGCCTTGTTTAACTCCATATGAACTGTTTTCAGAGTCAGTTTATCTGACCACAAAACTGCCTAATATGTCGCTGTTGCTCTGACTATCATGGTATAATTCCTGTGTGCCTACTTCACATCATTATGGCGTGTCTACCCTTTCCTGAGAGATATTCACTATGTAAGCTCTTCACGTCAAATTACTATGCTTGTGTTATTCCTTGATATTTGAATCAAAGATTATTCTGCTTAAGAAATTTTCTCCTTCTTCTTGTAAATAGTACTTCTATGGTGTTGCCACGCCACTGTAATGCATCAAGGACTTATAATCTCAAGACCATTTTGAATGATTCCTCAGAGCGTTTTTTTATATGTGCCTGTAGACATCAAGACTATATCTGGGTATCCTTTATTATGACTAGTTGGTTGGCAGTCAAAGAGTACAGGGTCTTAGGTACATACCAACATTAAATCTCATGGTTATTTTTGGTTGCTTTCTTGATTGCCATGATGCTGAGGTCACAGTTGAAGGTTTCACCAGATTATTGCTAATTCCACCAAACAATCAGCATAACCTTGTTAAAATTCATTTCCAGGATTTAAAGTCATTTGAGGGTGACCATGTTAGTCAAGCAAATAAACGTGTAGCATGCCATCTATTCGTTGATTTTTGTACAAACCTATGTTTTTCCATCATAATTATTTCTGTTTCTTTAATAAAAAAAAGTTTTCTTTTTAGATTTTTTTTCTCAAGAAATTACATACGCTTTCAAGAACTTAAGTTTGTTTTTGTTTTTTTTTTATTATTCTTCTTCTTATAAATTAAAGAAATGAAAAGGAATTATAAAATTAAGCCCATAAATGGTAATTGTGAACGGCGGTGAATGTGTTGTGTTATGGTCTCATGTGGCAGGCATGGACTACTTGAAAATGGCCTTAATAGTTCGTTATAAAAGCAATAAAAACCGTTTTTATAACTTAAAAAATATAAAAATAAAAATTAAAATATAAAATAAAATTTAACAAATAAAAAAGCAACAACAAAAAAAGCAACAAAAAAAAGCAACAAAAAAAAAAACAACAACAAGGAAAATAATCGGCAATCTCTGTCGCGTATTTTAGTATCAAATTAAATTGCATTTTTCCGCGACTTTTATGTGACAATAAATATTTAAATCTTTAAAATGCATTTCCTCTCTCTTTTCACCCTCTCTTCCTTCCTACTTATAGTGGATTTGGCCCAGTTAAGGAACTTCATAAAATTTTATTTTCCCTGAATATTAGTTTTCGTAATTAACCCAAGTTTATGGTCTAGTAAATAAAAAAATATTTTATTTTTTTTTTATTTAAATTAACATGGTTGATGGTAAGAGCTAAAAATATATTTACATGTTGGTGGTATTTTGTTGGTTAATTAAAGTAAAAAAAAAATTTTTTATAAAATTTTCTTTCAAGAGTTCAAATAATCAGTGATAAATCTTTGCTCCTTTATTCCGATATCATATCAAGATCCTGAATAAAACAATGACAAATCGGTTGAGATTCTAGGTTAGAAATTACACCCATTTTGTATTATAGTTGACTTCAATGAAGTCATGCAATTGGAATACCACCACTTAGGGCCATTATTACAACTTGCCGTTAAAGTTGAGTTTAGTTAAAGTTAGCTTTAGTTAAAGGGAACTATAAAACTGGGCAGCTATATGCACTGACAATTGCATTAAAAATGTAAAATCCTCAACAATTCTAAGGCCTTTGAGTTTACTTAATTTCTCGATCTTGACAAGCTCACGTCTATTGAAAGGTTTTTCTTCTTAGACCTTGAATTCTCGGAACTGCTACTATTGAAGACTATCTTGTTTGTCTGCGAGGAACGTTAGAAGAGAGAATGAATCTTGGAGTAGCATCCAAAAAGCCCTACAAGTACTAGTGATTAGTAGTGAATGTATACTCAAGGTACTCGAAATTCTATAAAATCTGTCATGGTGTATAGAAAACTTTCTCCTTATCTTTTCTGATTTTGGCATGTGTTGTGCAGAATTAGAAAAAGATTTCCAAATAGAGATTAGACAGCTCTTCAAATATTTTCTAGGAACTTATAGAATAACATCTCGTAAGTCTAGTAACATTTGATTTCATCTCACATGCATGTCACAGATGGAACATTTATTGGAAGCAAATGGGGAAGTGTTGTAATTATTCTGGTTTTTTTTTCTCATTGGCATCAGAAGTCTTTACTTAGATTATATTTGTTTTAATTTTTTGTTTTTTTTTTAATTAATTTGAATTGAATTTTCTTTGTCTTTTACGATTTAAATTTTTCAATTTTTGTTTTCTTAAATTTTCGAAATTATTTGCTTGAAATAAATTTAAAATTTTCTATTGTTTTTGTGATTTTTTATTTTGTCTTTAGAATTAAAATTTGTTTTCTTAATATTTTCTGATTTATTTTATTTATTTTATTTTGTTTTTTTTTCTATCTATAAATTTTTCCTTTTCATTCGATTTTTTTTTCTCTCAAACAATTCATTTTGAAAATTTCATTTCTTTTGTTCTCCGATAAGGAAAAATTATGATTTATTGTCTCGTAACCTTTATTTTCATTTTTTTTCCATGCATATTTCTTTTGTTGTACTAGATTCTATTTTTCGTTGTTGTTGTTGTTGTTGTTGTTGCTGTTGCATATTTAAAAAGTCGTATGCTTTTTCTTTTTCTTAATAAAATTGTTTCTTCTTTTATTGTTCCTTGTGACTTGACTTTGTACAGACAGAATATTTTCCTAAATCTTGTATTGCAATTGTCACACACACACACACAAAAAAAATGAAATGAAATGAACAGCTTGTTTTTGTTGTTGTTTTTTTTTTCTATTTTTTTTTTTGTTTTTTTATTTTTTTGTTCTAAAAAGTGATTTATTTCATGAAATGTTAATAAGTTTTATCACAAAGTCTTTATCATGAGATACAAACAAAAAAGGTAACAAAAACTAATAATGTTAGGAGTCTTTAAGACATGATATGTCTTTAGTTTGAAACTATAAATTCCTTCCAATTGCATTAAAAATATTGTCCATTAAGAAGAATGTGTTGTCATCGTACTCTTGAAATTCGGAATTTAATCGATCAGATGTTTAGGTCTTACCCTAATAAGGTGCTCTGAACTTACACAGAAACCGCCGTATTCACACACATAAACTATGCAATTCGAGCTCTAGGCAGTGGAGTTCCATTCAGTTAGCAGACCTTTTATAAATCCATTGGTGATGTCAATATCATGGTGAATCCACACGGTCGTTCTGTGAATCCATAAAACAATGAATCGAAATTCAGTGACCCCAGAGACGCTAGAATTATCATAATTGATGCAATTTTCAACGATAAGCTAGTCCATGTTGTGGCTGTAGTCTAGTATGCTCGGTTCCGAGGTTCAAACCCCAGTCCAGACATCTCGAACAAAACCAAATAAGAAAAAATATTCTTTTCTTATACTTTCTAAGAGCAATTTGATTCATTGGTCTTGATCCCACAATTTGCCACCCCTACGGCCTTATCACTGGATGGGTCTGGGGGGAAGAGCAAAGGCATAGGGGGAATAATCTATGGTCTGCTGTAGACAGTAATAGAACAGGTTTTCTGCTGGGCTTAGATAAGGCTAGTATGAGGCTAGTTATTGGATTTATTACGGTTCACTGCGTCATTAAATCGCTGACAAGAATCTCGAACAGATGCCAACCGGACTATTGCAGAGTATGGTGCGACAAGAAGGAGCTGGAAACTATCGGACATCTCCTCTGCAACTATCCAGCCCTTAGTAGATTCAGGTTGAGAACCCTGGGCAGGGGCTTCTTCGAGGGTTTGAATTCTTTGCCTAGTGCCGACATTAAGGATCTCCATAGATTCATTAATAGTTTGAACTGGTTGAGAAGTGCTAGGGTTTCGAAGTTTTTGTCGCACTGTCTTGTGTTTTTGTGTTCTGTTTGTCCTCCGTCTCCTTATCCTTCCTTTTCGAACTCTTCTCCTTCTCCAATTTCCCTATCTTCCTTAGGACGTATTACAATGGGTCATTTTGATTTCTCAAACCTAACCTAACCTAAGCTTCTTTCGAAGACTGTTAATAACCTATCTGAGAGCAAAGAAAATAGTCATGAAAACCTACTCAAAGATTTGTCGTTCAAAGACGACTTTTAAACTGTCGCTTCCACCGCTCATGATTACCATTAACGCGCACGACATAAGTAATATTAGAAGCTTGGTTGTAATCCTGACTGAACAGTCGTAATGACCAATTACTTTACGTATAAAAATACAGAATCTATCGCATTTAAAGGGTTTTTTAAATGGCGTTTTCTTCTTCTTCAGAGCGATTATGAGTGTTTTTGTTTATGAATGCTTAAAGGCAGAATGTGCGCAATTTCACGCGAGACTCTACACAATTTTCTTTCCGGGTATTGATAAAAATTTGGGCATACATATTTTTGATTTCATACGAACCGTCCGTCACCACCATTAAAAATCTATTTTAATACCCTCTTGCGAAAATATATTTTAAAAGACTTAACATTAGAACATGTTCACTTTGATTTAATTTTGCTTTGTTTTGTGTTTTTTTTTCTTTTATCAATCACAACATTTGACTTGTGATAGATAGGGGAGTGAGTAAGTGTCATAAAATAAAAAAAAAATAAAAAAATTTCAAACAAATAATCCCGGCTAATAAATATTGACAAAATCATAATAAAACAACGAACTCAATAATATTGTTTACTAGACTAAGTCTGGTAGTATTACTATGGTAACTTGTATGCGACGTACATCCAGTCATAAATCTTGTAATAAAAATTTATATTCCATACCCTCATGTCCATAATAGCTCGAGTATTTTTAATTTATTTTTATGAAGAAAGAGAGAAAATGTACAACAAGTATGTACAATTATTGTACAATAAATAAATTGTGATTTGATGAGAGTATTAAAATTGAAATTAAAAAACGAAAATAAAAATAAAAAAAAAAATTTTTTTTGTTACAAATAAACGCGTACCAATAAACCACTGAACATACCCATGCAGTGAACAGCGTTAAATGAAATGCAAATTTTTATAATGGCACTCCGAATAATGATAATGACCTTAAAAAGTAACAACACCAACAACAACAATACCACCAACAAACAGAATAAAATCCATTTCGAATCCATATGCGATATAAAATTCAATTTGAATTGTGTTGCAAACACAAACCACTGCAACCAAGGTGACAGTTAGTCAGTCAGCCTGTCAAAAAAAAAAAAAAATGCTTCGTCGCATTGCTGCATAAAAGTAAAGAAAATAAAAAATAAAAAAAATTGGTTTTTTTGTTTTTTTTTTTTTTCTAAAAATAAATTTTGCAGTTGAAAGGGAACGTGCGTCAATTTATTTGAATGCGTCATAAAATTGTTGAAATGAAGTGATAAGCGTTTCTAACACCTTATTTTTCTTCTAATTGTTATTATTGTTATTATTATTGTTGTAGTTGTTGTTATTGTTATTTTGACTGGTTAAATATTCTGTTTTTTTTTATGGTGGCATTGATGTTGTTACGTTCGCGTATGTGAATTTGTATCGATAAAGGAAATGATACGTAACCGATATAACAATTTAACAACTACTCTGTACATTGGGTAATATAATGCACTATGGGCCTGGTGATGGTAAATTAAATATAAATTTTTAAATGTTTTGCTATGCATTACATCGGCATTTTACTTAAGAGGATAACTGCTACGCATGCCTTTGTTAATGCTCTTACTTATCACTCTACACTCAGGGGGTGACTCTTTTCCAAGCTACTCATCATAGTCTCAAACGATTACTATGTGGAATAACCGTATTGCGGATTATTTTAAATATATTGCCTGATCTATTAGCGGAATACAGTGAAAAGTAAGTGTTTTTGAAAAGCTAAAACTCAGTTTGATATAGTTCTACAAGGACGTCAAAGAGAGCTCTGAGTGTATCGCATTGAAGCTCTCTCCGTACTGTTATAGTCACCGCTCTATAGTTAAAAACCAAGCAAAGAAACCCACTATTAAAGGAAATTCCTTTTCATCTCCTCCATAACAATACACATTCAACTATACACACAAATTCTTGTAGTCTCCATAGTCTAGTAGGTAGTGTGTTGGCTTATTATTAGACGAAAGGCCAGGGTTCGAATCCCCAGTCAGCCGACAAAAAATGAAATATTTTTTCGGCGACTTCCTCTCAGCAGATTTCTGGCAAAAACTCTGAAATTAAATAAAATTGCCATGAAAAGTTTCTCAAAACACTGTAGGTCCCGCTACACATGTATAAAATTAACACACACAATATAAGTCGTGTGAGAAGCTAGGCCGTAATCCTGACTTAAGGGTTGTAATGGCCAATTCTGTAGGCACTATGTATGTACTCAACAGGGAGAAACTTCTGGAAACAACAGCAGAGTTGTTACAATAACAACAACAACAACTATTGCGGAAAGCAATTTCAACCTTGAATCCCGTAGATGTCAAGATTGCGGCAGCTTATGATTGCATTTCTGTGATTTTACTAATCAGATCGAGTCTCTTAGTCTGCCTTTAATATCCAGTAATCTCATTTCATTAGAAAGCTACCCCTAATAGAGTTGGTGTGCTTGACTATAAACCCACACACACCAGAGATGAAGCGGGCAGGCTTCAATTCCTTGCAACTCTAGTAAGCCCTTTGGGCGATAGAAATGACCAGCAACAACGAACATCATGGGAAGGATAGTTGGCATAAGTGAGCAAAGTTTCTCACCTACTACATCCAATACAATAACCTACTAAGCACCCCTACTAAGATCATTGTTTCTATGGCCTCCCATTGTAAGATCTGCTGCACTAGACTAATTACCTACTTATCTGGCTCAATAGCTAAATGAAACAAAGCAAAGCAATAATAAGAAGATTCGGAAAAGAAACTTTATGGAAGCCTTATTGAAGGTAGAAAAAACATTGGGCCTTCTGTGTAGGATATCACTTGATTTTAGTAACACATAAGCTATGTTGACATGACAAAGAATTCAATTGAGACTTAGCCAAACCATTAAAATCTGCCGGAAATAAATTTCCAAAATCATCATGAATGACGAGACACGAATTCACTATCTGTGGGGGTAACTGAATAAGTGTGAAATTGGGTATAGAAAGAAAACCGACAACACGTAGCACCATTACATTCACTTAATGATGCTGAATGACGTCATGTGCCCTTATTTTTTTTCGAAAATGGAGCGATTAAACAACAATGCTGGGCAAATTGGAATTGAAAAACACGTCAAGCCAACAGGATAGAATAAGCATGCGTATTCGACGATCTATAATCGAAATTCTGAGAGCCTTTTGGGTTCGTTTAGATGATTCAAACTGACTAATGTTACGTGTCCAAATTATGAAGCCTCCGAGGCCTGAAGATTTCTCAAAGAATATTGTATGGTCTCCACCGAAGACTCTTCAGTACTTATGCATATACTGAGTTTAGAACAGGTTGATAGATATGAATTGTGCGGCTGTAGATATGCATAAGGATTCCTTAAATCATTTGATTTATATTATGAGTGCTGCAGAGATTTACTAATCCAGATTACGGAATATATCAGCAGGGAAAATAGTTATTTAGCCTTCACGGATACACTCGTTTCCAATGTAAAATGGACAAAATGGAGATCGATAAGGCATACTAACTGAACTGACTAAGTGAACAAGATTTTTACCTACAACATGACTAACAGGACATCCAACTATACTTATTGGATGCTATCGTTTGATCTGGTTTAAAAGTCCTTTAAGTCCTTTGCAGGGATTATCTTATTGATGTAAAAGAGATACATTTTGACCAGCTCTATGAACTGTATTGATAAAACTTTTTGACCAAACGTATTTGTATCCTAATGGACATCCATTAATACTTTGTTTACATGTCCTTGTAGATGTATATTGGCCTCATTGTGCATAAAGTGAGATTCTGAGAACACTTTGTTAAGTAATAACGTGTGTAATAATCGTTTAGTTATCATGATAAATACGATGTTTTTTCTTTGTTTTTGATTTCTGTATTCTTAATAATAAAAAAAAACCAACAACATTTACACAATTTGCTGCATCATAAAAATAAAATTGTTCATGAATTTAAATCAACATTTACTGCATGCCATCACTATAATGCAAGTACGTACACGTATTGACGACGTACATATGACTATGCAATGCATCGGAATGCATATGATGATGATGATGATGACAACAACAACAATGAACATCATGAATTTATGAATTTTATTACAATTATTTGACAATTGTTTGAATGAATGCAAATGCAAAACGTTTTCACACTCATCCTACACTAAAAATGGATTTCTTTTTGCATTTTTCACAATAGTCCGCATAACGGCGTACGTTGATTTAATTTTTCTTTTTTACTCGTTTTACGTTACGTTACGACACACAGTAATTTTTTCTTTTTATTATCCTCATATCATCACACATCAAACATATGCAAACATACATACATGCAAACATATTGAGTATCGATATTCAAATTTAATGTTTGAATAACGAAATAAGCGTTAAACTATGAAAATGAAAATGAAAATGAAAATGAAAAAAAAAGAAATCGTTTTTCTTTCTTTTTTTTTTGTTTTCTTTTTATGTTTACGAACACCGCGGGAATGTGACAGCCTGTATGTGAGTGATTGAATCTATTTTGAATGCCATCAAAAAAAAAAAAAAAAAAAAAAAAGTGCCAGCTAAACTATTCAAATCATTTTGTACAATAAACTCCAACAAACAATAGAACTCGCGAGTCGTAATAATGAACCATCAAATCAAGCGTATGCCATTTATGAGCTCATATCTGTTCATATTCCCATACTCATACACCATAAAACTCAATAATATTACGAACAATTGTTATATCCCTACGCAATATTACAACAACAACAACAATAACAATAACACATACAATAAGAACAGCAACAACAACAACCATATTGCAATTATTCGTTAATCATGAAAATATTGTTTTGGACCGCAAGACAATAAGACCGACCATCCATCTCGATGTATGCAGTTTTTGGAAAAAGTTTTGTTGTTAGATTTGCAACAACAACAACAACAACAAAATCAATAAATAGTTTTACTATTTTGCATTTTGCTTATGGGATTATTTGTATGGCATAATACATTCAACTCCAGAGTCTATTAAGTTTGAGTTCTTTCTTCAACTTGTTATGAAGCCTTTACACAATTACACTGTACAGGTCACGCTAGTGGCACCAAGCTGCAAATAAATGGACCTTGCTAAGCAAGATTTCATATCCGCAATTCTATAACAGCTTCATAAAAGGACAGGTTGGACCGTTTGCTTAGACTCCCTGTTGGTCTCTTTTTCACAGTGATTGATCGTGTGAATGTGCAAGACTCTAGTGAAAGAGTTTGATTTGAAGAATTATCTGGGTTTTGTGGTCCAGACTTTGCCGTTATATAAAGGAATTGTTCCCTAAACCAAGGATTATTAATATCCCGATAGGATTTTTGACAAGGGCATTGTATCTAGGTTTGTGGTAATTTGGCGGCGATGTAGTCTGTTGAACATTTTCTTTCTTTCACAGGCATAGAGCCGAAGATTCATGATACTTGTCCGGGATGTCTTCAATGAAATCTGCAAGTTAGCTTCTGAATTGCCATGAAGACCTCTTTAAATTTAGCGCATGGAATTGACGCAAGAGATGACAGGTATGATAAAGAAATTTGAAAAGACTAGAAGCCTTACAGGTGTGATCAAACCCGTGGGTCATCGCATTGTACGTTCGTGCTGGAAATATCGCTTTTTTTTAGTGAAAATATGGTGAATTATACGAATTTGTCAATTCCATGGTAATCGAGCGTACCGTACAGCTCATTATAGCGTATTTGACATTACAGATTACTCCTCCATTCATATTGTTGAGCAGAAATTAAAATCCTGTTGCAAATTTGCTTGCAGCTTCCTTATTCGGAAGTTTCTGCAAGAAGCTAAATTGTCGTATAACGGGCGTTAGTTTCTTGAAGAAGCTAAATTGTCGCATATAGAGCCCAGTGAACCCAGTGGTGATTGTAGAAAAGTCATTGCATTCGACAATTTTTATATCGGAAATGAGCGTTGAAGAATTCTTATATCAGTTCAGAGCACTATGGACTTATGATAAGCGATCTTTTTTGGAATTCAATTGAAAATTATAAAATGGATTGGATTTGATGACCAGGAGCCATACAATACGACTGATATTGGCTTTATTGCATGAGAAGGTTTTAGCAAGAGTAATTTGTCATTTTGACGACTTTAGTTGGCCACCAAGATCTTGCAATGTGACGCGGTAATACATTTAGTGGGGAACTACGTCAAAGACCGTGTCATAGCTGATAATTCTCTGTGAGTAGAGCACAAAATGGCATCGACTACTGTAACCACCACAAATTTTAATTGGCATTGTGTGTGGCACACAGTGACAAGTGGCTTTACATACAGACTTGCATAATTGATCATTACAACCCTTCAGTCAGGATTACGATCTAGCTTCTCACACCACTTATGTTGAGTGCGTTAATTTTATACATGAGTGCCGGGGCCTACAGTTGAAAGTTGACTCCGAATGACAGATTTTTTGCAGAAACTTTACATGGCAATTTTATTTCACTCCCAAAGTTTTTGTCAGAAATCTGCTGAGAGGCAGTTGCCGAAGAAATATTTTCTCATATTACGTTTTAGTTGAAGATGTCTGACTTAGGGTTTGAACCGTGGCCTTACGTCTACACACGTCTGGTCAACACGTTACCTACTAGACCACGAGGCTAGTATGTTTTATTTAACTTTACTTCTGAAACCAATAAATGGATAACCCTTTATATATATTTTGTATGCATTTTAATGAAATTCTCTGTTGCAACAACAATTTTTTTTTATTTCACTTTAAACTGTTGATTGCATTACAGGCCATAAAGATTGAAAGGATATTGTTGTTGTTATGCTTGATACTCCATTAACCATTCCATCCATTCATGAATTCTTTCATTCATTCACTCATTTATTTCAGTCATAAAAGAGCATGTGTTCCTAGGCTTCCGATTATTGAGTCATAACTGACGTTGCAATTATGAATGATAATTTTTGTTTGTTGTTGTTGTTGCAATTGTTATCATTGTTATCGTTATAAACATCAAAAATCATTGCTATTGTCTGTGCTGTTCGCACTGTTATCAAGCATTTAAGCACAGTTTGCAGGCAAAAAATGCAGCGCTGTATGCATATAGTGTTGTATGTAGAGCTGTATGTATACTTTTTTCTTTGACTGTATGTATGCGGGCTGGTTATCGATTTAATTGTAAACTTTTTTTTGTTGAATTCGATTTTAAATTTCGAATATTTCTTCAATAACTACGACTAATTTGCAGATATTTTTGCCTACCAAATGTCATTTAGGTTCCACAAATATATCTTCGTGAACATGCTTCAATCTTCCGATGCGATTTGTCAAACATAACCACGAAAAATAATTTTTTGTTTCTTCCAAATTCATGATCCTTGGGAACTGTACTGTCCACTGCACTCATGCACTAAAAACAAATAAATCCTGCCCGAGAAGTCTTATGGTCATGAATTTTACGCAAAATTGTAATTTGACAAGCGGTACAGATTAGATGATGGTGCCGTGTTGAGCGACCACATGGCAAGAACGGTAAATGAAGATGATAAAAAACCACTCGATTATCTAAATTAATCAAGTGACGAAGAGTGCGGCGTGTAGATTCTTGAATGTTATTTATTTGTTTATGGAAATTTCACTGTGAATTTCCATAAGCTTGGCTTTGGCATTCACCATATACAGACATGCATGATGGTTTGGTGGTTGGTTGGTTGACTGGCTTTGTTGGCTACATTTGTCTCGTCATCATAGTCATAAATCTTCACAGCAGAATTTATCTCGTTTGTGGATGAAACAGAAAGAAAGAAAGAAAGGAAAAAAAAAAATTTATGTGCGCATGCGCTTAAAGTTGCATATCAAAGTTTAAACAAGTATTGCTCTGATTTCGTATGGTTGTTGTTGTTGTTGTGAATCTTGGCTTTTAAAATTTATAAGAAACATCATACACAAACCCTTCCTCAAAAGGGTTTATCTCACGGCCAAGCTAGCAACCTGCAACCTGTTGGTTGGTATAAGAAAAAGGCCATTCAAACCTGATGATTGCCACGCTGTGGTGGTGCTGGTGCTGGTGCTGGTGCTGGTGACTGAAGCAACAAAAAAAAGAAAATGTTTTATAACCGCACGACGACTAATTATCGAAGTTTAAATTATAATTACGCTTGCGCGTGCTTTAACAAAACGTAGATTCTGCTGTTAAAAGTTCGTTTGGCGTAGATCTCACGCACATCTTAAAGGCGGCTTTTGCAGAGCGCAATAACAAATGAATCTTGTTTAAGCCACCGTTCTTGCCGTTCACAAAAACAAAAAAACAAAAACAAAAACAAATGTTTAAACATTGTCTACACTGCCCATATTTATTTATATGTTGCAGCCTTTATTTAATGCCTTTCTGCTGTACTGTGTACTGTGGCCCCCAAAAATGAAGCATGGCGCGTTAAGGCATTAACTTAAGCATCGATTAACTAGATTTTCAGTCTCTTTTTTCTTTTCTTTTGTTTTGTTTTTTTCTTGTGAATTAATTTTGTTTTATTGTTTAACAGATCGTATATTGTTATCATTCATACATAAATAGTTGTAAATGTAGTAGTTTGTGTTGTTGTTGTTGTTTCAATTTTTCATCGCTCATACGATTTATTTTTTCAAACTCGTAGCATTTCATTTGGCGCCATAAATCTATCAACACTGTGTAAAAATGATCACACTACACTCGCGTACCATTTTAAATGATCTCTGCAAGTGAGGATCATAGAGTAATCAGGTACGATTTTACCTATGCATTCGGGCATAATCATACATATGAAGACAACACAGCCATGCTATGGCAGTCGACTGACTACGATGCCTTAAGAAAACCTCATGTTGAGAAAGATTTACTGCCTTTACTGATTCGGTTTTTGTTTTGCCTCAACTTTATTATTTCATTTATGCGCTAAGGATAGAATTTCTTTCTTTGTTTTTTTATTCGTTCGCACTATGGGGAACTAGCAAAAACAAATCACGTAGGTAAGGGTATAGCTTAAGATCTCGTAGGTCGAATTATCCAAAGCTAACGTTTGAGTCAACCTCGATTTATAAAGAGTAATAGTATGTAGTCGCCATGGTCTAGTAGGTAGCGTGTTGGCTCATTAGATGTGATGCAAGGGTTTAAACCCTAGGTCAGACACCTCCTACAAAACGAAATTTTAAAAAATAGGCCTTCGGTGACTTTTCTCTGATTTTTTTTGGAAAACTCTGTGGGTAAATAAAATTGCCCCCGAAAAGTTTCCTTAAAATCTGTCGTTCGGAGTCGACTTTAAACTGTACGACCCTACGCTCTTGTATAAAATTAACACACACAACATAAGTGGTGTGGGAAACTAGGTCGTAATTCTGACTGAAGGGTTGTAATGACCAATTATGTATATGTCCCGTCACTCATGCACACAAACGCAGCATTGGATGGTGTGGGAAGCTGGGTTGCAATCCTCACTAAGGTTGCAATCCTGACTAATAAAATAAGAGAAATGCAAGCGAGTCACTTCGAAAGTATGTTTCCATGTGTTTTCCCGATACAACACAGTGTAAGAGTGTACAGATAAGAACAAGGAGCAACTTAGAATAGCTGATAGCCTGGCAAACCCAATAAATACGAAACAAAAGTAGTATGAATAGAGTTCTCGAGATGATACCATGACATCCAAATGTCAAAAGTAGCTTTTGACGCAACGAAAATGAAGTTGTATTGCTCCAATGAG